>JAZHYW010059207.1:0-38637 GCA_037355805.1 Ixodes ricinus | reverse complement strand
ACAGACAGCAGTGTCGTTAGAAAAAACAGGGCGGGAAGTTGTCTGCTAAAACGTCGCTTCGGTCAGTGTCTTCCAGATAGGCTTCCACCGGGTCGTTGGATCACGACATATCGAAGTAATTAATTTCAAGACGAGTAGTTTCAGCCATTCTTGAATAGAAGAGCACAGCGAATAGAGAATATCTGTAAAAGGTACTATTCCAGTCGCCGTTGAAAATGTACCTAAGATACAGATGGTAGTCAATGAGAAGAATGTGTCTAGGTCAGAATCTAAGGCAACAAAGTACCTAGATGCTGATTCTCCAGTTACCTGTGTCTAGATTTGGTTCCTGGAGCAGGTGTGTCTTCGAGGTTTCTGGGCGTAGTTCTCGCTTGGAAAGGAATGTCCTCATCGTGTCTAGACGTTGCTAGCACCTTCCTGGCAGTATTCAGTTTTGTGATGTTTGTTCCGGTAAACACTTTCAGATACTACAGCCAAAATTTCCTTCGCCTTTAAAATTGCAAACACATCCACAGCTGCTCTGTAAAGACTGTCGACTCGCAACTCCGTCGTCCTTTCCCGTCCCTGAGATTAACTGCACATTATCTGCCAGGTCACGCTTCAAGACTCTGCCCTGTCCCATCTAAGACGCAATTAGTATCGCCTAGCCTGGGGCGATATCAGATGCAATCTGTTTTCGCAGCACTATCAGGTATTGGGTTCTCACATTGCCAAGATTGTTTAGTCCGGCGCAGCAGGTGGCTGTTGTTCAATTCGTCCAACTCGTGCAGACCACAGTCTCCTCCCATATCAGCAGATATTTACATCTGCCATAGTCGGCGCGATTCAGCAGAGAAATTCTCCTAATGATCATCGAAAGTGTCGGTGTCATCGAAACACCTAGAAGTACACTACAATTAGGTTCCGCAATTTGAAGACTTGCCATGGCTCCCACTGTCAGGGCAATTCACTCATCTTCCCGCCCATGTCCTCTCCATTGAGACTGGGTGGGCTCTCCTCTGACAGCTAATTACTAAAATCTTCTGCAGTGTAGCTGTTACCGAATACGTCTATCCTTCAAGGGTCATGATGCGCGGCGTTCTTGACAGCCCCACGTGTCGTCTTATGTCGATGATTCAGTGCTTCGCTTGCAATAACTTACCGCTCATTGCAGGAAGAATGCGCTGTAGAAGACAAGGTAAATACACTTTCAGATAGTCTATCGGTCTCGGGTTCATCCACATTTACTGGTCATTGCCAAGTTCCCATGCTGTAGAAATACAGCTGCATAAATATGCCACTATCCTTCAGAGTCGAAGGTGTTTGAGGGCATTGCACTTGGAGAACAATATCGGGATTGGCCGCAGCTGCATCGCGGGTGATATCTGTCGCATCTGCACGCTCAGGAATGCGAACGTGTGTCTGTGGGTTACCGATTCCGTAGCTGATCCATGCCTGCGTGTTTATTCTGTCATTGAGGCATGTCCTTAGATGATAGCCTGACAGTGAACTCCGTTATCGGACTGAGCAGCTGCGGGGTTCGGAGCCCAGTTCGTCGTATGGCGACTCGGGTGTTGCGTTGTCTCGCGGTGCGATAAGTCGCGGAGTTTTCGATATCTGAGGCATCTTGTCAGTCTTTGTGTTCGTAACTAGCTGACAGCGTTGTAAAGGCTATCTAAATGTAGCATAAAGTAGCTAGACATGATGTACTTCATGCAGTAGTAGAGCATTGGGTACATTGTACTTGAGTAAAGTGTTATTTCCACTACTTTCAAGGTAAAGGCATTTCAATAGAATCGCCATAGGCTCTTCATTTATACAGTGATTGTTTGAACAGGGCTGCATGATTCATTTTCGTTACATCGTCGAATATTTAGTTACAGAGTAGTTACTTCAAAAATCGATAAATTCCTGAAAATCGTTGCATAGTGACATTTCAGCAATCGTATCAGTTGCACTAAAGGGGGTTAAATCTTCTAGAGAGATATTTGTCGTCAGCTCAGCTCGCAAGCAATTTTATGGAAAAATGATTTTCTTAATGAAATAGTGAGAGTTGAGCTGGTGGTAATATCGCAATGTGATACCTGAGATTGGGGCTAAAAATTAAGGAATCCAAGTCGAATTGTGCCAGTGAGAATGTCTCAAAACATTGTGACGTTCTGCCCATTGTCTCTTTCTTCGATTTAAAGTTTATTTCAGTACCCAGTTCCAGGTGCTGCATTACGATTACTTTTGCTCGCCTGAGAACATCCTCTTCTGCGCTGATCTACGAGGAATCCAGCGATACCAGCCAGGTATAGCGCCGCCGCCAGCGATGCGTCGTTCGCCGATTGCCGCAAGCATATGTTATCACGGCATATAAACCACGAAACCAGTTTGGGGAATGTATTGAATTGTGCCTTCAGAAGACAAAAAGTACTTTAAGTAAAGCACAGAGAATACTCAGAAAAAGTACAGTAAGTTTTCTCAACCTATGGAAGTACTTAAGGTTACTGCAATTTCAAGTATCACGCTTCCTTAAAGGCTTTACTGGCAGGGTATATGGGGCATCCTTATAGTCTATCTATATTGAGAGTGAAAAGCCAATACTGACAAAGAGAAGAGAAATCGACACAGGGCGCTCACTATCAACTATCTATTCTGAAAACAGTGAATTTCTATGTGTTTTCAGAATATTTGAGAAATAGCGCCTTTGTCCTGTGTATTTCTTGTCTGTGTGGTTTTCGCGCTCTTTTTCAATATGGATTATTATAGTCTGTTTCCAACTTCTCCATTTGGGGTTTGTTTGCTGCATGTTTCATTTTTCATGTCAAAGCTGCTCAGAGGCAGCATCTTTCTTGAGAGTGGTGTCTTTCAGCGTATCCCTAGAAAACGCGGCTCCGACACCAGTCGTACTCGCTGTGATAGTGCAGGCCATCTTTTCATTGTGCCTCTGCCGAGGCCCTTACCTATGAATGCACCTTCCGCAGAGCCCGTTCTGATAGCAGCATGGCTGTTGCTAGAACTCTCCTCTACCACCATTTCGGGACCGAGCATGATCAGGGAGGCCCCAAACACATCTGCCTGTAGGATGTCGCATTAATAATTCACATGTAAGATATACACTAACCATGTTTGTCATGCTACGGTTACCGGCGCTGTGCATGCGCGATGGGGGTGTGGGTAATATGGGGCTGTCACCATAAATGTCGGCGTCGCAGGAAGGTGTTGAAATTGTTGATTTACGTTCTCCCTACCGATACGCTCAAGGAATGAAAATTGAGGCCATAATGTTCCAGCGGCGACGACTGCGACAGCAATGCACCAGGCCTGATTTCCACATGATTTTCGCTCGCAATTCTCGGGTATGATTTGCCGCCTGGCTGCGCTGCACCGTAGCTGAGGATACCACGATACGCTGACCATGAATCAGTGAATAAGCCGGTGATGGCCAATGGTACAATGATCAACACTTCCTTATCTTACTGTTTATCGAGCCGCTTACTGTCTGAGGCCTGCACTTTCTGTTGAGTGAGATCAGCGGCCGCTCATTGAAGACGCACTCAACGGCCCTGCGGCCCGCTTTTCCGGCGTTTACATATAAATCGACTACGTGACCAACTCAGTGCGCTAAATAAGAATCGTATTTCGACGGTACATAACTACGTTATCGACGAACACACCGACTCAAACCTTCCACTTCGATCATAGCCGTTCAAATCTCGCCACGTAGAATATCATTATACCTTTCCGCCCGTCGTCTTTAAACGGTAGACGATGTCATCATCAGCGCTGCGACGTAACAGATGAGTTCGTGTATTATGCGCATACCTTCATAGAAGTCAAATACAGACGAGATCGCCGCCGTAATGGATTATGACTTCCATGCCAGCGCACCTCGACGTCGAGTGAGCCGACTATCTCCTCTGTAGCCCTGCGGGAGGCGATCTGTTCAGCCTACGTTCCTCTGACTTCATTCGCTGCCACTAGGTTGGTGATTGACACCGCCTTTGCCTGCTGCCCGACCTCGCGCCATGTCCTTAACTGGCATCCAGCTCCAGATTGCCGAATTGCGGACATTGCCCATAATTTATCTTCCATTTTTCTGCAATAAAGACTTACATCTGGGCTTGCCTGTTGCCCTTGTTGTGATTAACTTGCTGACCTAGCTCTCTCTATTGTACTGTTTGCGCACTCCAGCAGGTGCAACGCTGCCGTATTACGCACGTCCTCGGCACAATCCTGTGTCAGGGAGTCATTCGCCCAAGGTTGAGTGCTTCCGGAGTATCAGGGCGCATTGCCTTGTATCTTCTATCCCATAAGAGCATGAATGACAGATATATCATAACATGGTGTGTTGCTATACGTCGAAACATACTAGGCTGAGCGATTTGAATGTCCGCTCGTGTGCCTGTTCTTCAAGTTACCACTTTTTTATTCATCGGGTTTGTTCATAAGACAGCGCAGTTGCGCGCTGACAGACTAAAGAATTGTTGCCAGATCCACGAAACCAGACGCATCAAATAACTCAAAATGCTGAATGTTATCTTGTGAGAGAGAAGAGAGCACTACCACGTTCACAGCCGATGAGGGTGCTTCAACGTTAGCTTAGGCATGAAAGCACCGCAATGGGATGCATAACGGTTTTCTGAACAAGATGCACCTCAGCGGCGGTGGTTCCCGACGGCGTGGAAAATCGGATTCTGCCTGGATGACACTGTGCAGAGGTGTTTGTCTGTTAATCTTCCCTGACGTGAAAAAACAAAACAAGCAAGGTCGCCGCTCGTAGAGTCGTACCCAGTCTGTGTATCTCCACTCACGACAATTAGATGCCGCCGATGATAGGCACAGCGCCCTCATTAATCGTAACGCCGCGAATACGCGTCTTTTTCGCGGCCCAGCCACGAGCGTAAAAATCAAGAGTATTATGTGTGAAACACGAATGTTCGGGTGACCATTAACGTACTTAAGCAAATATCCGTGAATATGTCTGCCAGTTGTCATTTTCGCTTTTTTATTGATACGTTGATTTTTGTTTTGCGGGTACAAAATGAAACAGAGTAT
The DNA here is from genome assembly GCA_037355805.1 of Ixodes ricinus. Taxonomy (NCBI): domain Eukaryota; kingdom Metazoa; phylum Arthropoda; class Arachnida; order Ixodida; family Ixodidae; genus Ixodes; species Ixodes ricinus. The sequence goes on along the minus strand of JAZHYW010059207.1, from coordinate 33,615 downwards.
AGCAAATGGTTTGCCTGTCTTGAAAGAATGTCATGGTCATGTATTCTCGCTGGTATTTCATCTGGCTATCAAAGATACCGCTATCGTTTGCCTATTCTGTTCCTGCTCGAACATTTCCAGCGAGTTTTCAAATAGTCAATGAAATGCTTTTACGCTCAAAAATTTTTTCTATGCCAGTGGTACAGGATGACAGGAAACAGCGGCTGTTTCAAGCGATATCGCCACTGCAATTGGGGTCATTTAAAGCCAGACATTTCGTCGAGCACATTGGTATTCTGATATCTAGACAGTGACAGGTGATCGCCCGTTACGGCATTTTTACAGTGAGTGTATGACTATTAATCTTGAATTGTTACATGAGTTCAGTTAGATTGCATCGTAGAATTGATTGAAAGCGGCTATTCGGGTAGCGCCACATTACTTTACTAAAGATGCGGTATGCGCAATAAAGATACGGTGTATTATGCAACGATATAAAATGGCGACATCGGGATATGAATGAATTTGAGTGCTGATGGCGCGGAGTGTGAGAGAAATCTATTCAGTGATTCTAGTTGGCCCTAAAACTTATCAAGTTTTCTTTTCACAAGGCCGCTAATCATTGCTCAGGGAAACGCGCAAGGCTAAGAGCGGTGGCCCGCTACATTGTCATACGCTCATTGGCAGCTGCGCTGCAATTTTCCAAGGACCACTGAGATTACGGAATTTGCACGGCGCATTTGACGGTTTCCGCAAGAGTATCCAATACATCATAGACGAAGGTGCCTACTGGTCCCTGAGGAGCATTGTCCTCTCCTTTTCTGCCAGCTGGACACAAACAAATATTACCGAGTCCTGGGTAAAGGTGATTCGATGGTCCTTGCAGTCAGTTGCACTGTGTTTGTCCATATAAATCTTCGCTTCAGCAGTCTCTGACAGGGTCGATAAGACGCTTGAAGCATCATCGTACACAGTGCCTCGATGACAGCGTCTGCATTGTGCAATCACTTACCACGCTGCCTACTCTCAGATTTCTCTTACAGTGATGTTGTTGTTCTTGCATTAAGACAGAAAGATTTGTCAGCATGTGCAGTGGTCTCAAAGAATTTACAAAGTGACGGTCACCACAAGCTAATCGACTCACCAAGACGAAAGTCACTGCCCATTCTCTGAACCAGAATGGTTATCCGGGGACCTTGATTTTCAAGGATCCAGTGATTATTGCATTTCATCGGTCCCGCTCTCCATGCTGTTGCTGTACTTGTTGGTGCCAGAGGAATTGACCTGCGATGACAACAATAACATGGCGCTCTGCCCAGGTCAGTTTTGTTAGGCCGTTGTTACGTGGCCAAATGAAGGGCTTAGCGTTGTAGTCTGATAAAGTACGTTTGTAGGTTGCCGTAGTCTTCTCAACGAACATACATTCTTTATCGTCCAGCATATGTTGCTCATAAAGCCTGCAGTGCTCATAGTCTTTGCTAGCAGACGATATGAAATTATCGGGTGTAGCGATTGTTTCTTAGGGAGAATGCACGTTGGAATAGCAGATATCGACGAAATCATATTCCCGGGGTCACTGTGGATTCGAAGCGAAGGTGCTCGTACACAGAAGAGCGTAAACTTCCTTTAGCCGCCCACGAGAAGGTGACAAACGCGAAGCCGAATACACATAGCAGATAACGGTCTGATGACCGCCAGACAGTACCAGTATCGCACGTGACAGTCCGGGTTTTTGCCCTAGCAAGTTTTCTTCCAAATAATACACCAAAGGCATAAAAATAAATTAAAATATGATGAATATGACCCTGAGACTTATGGAAAGACGACGATACAGTGCACGATGAGTACAGTTCCAGGCGTTGTAGCGGCAAGAGGTGGTCGCCGCGATTTGCGCGATTGCGTTACCTGTTCCTCGACCTCAAACCAGCACACGAGCGACGAAAAGAACAACACGAAGATGTCAGCGCACCGCAACATGACCGCCGATTTTCAAATATGGTATTTCACCAAAAGTGAACAGCCAGACCGCCGCTGCCACTTAATCAGCAGAACTGTTTTTCATCGACATTATCTTTTTAAGATATCGCGTCTTTACCAGCAGAGCGTCAACAGTTATTGTTGTATTTGTCAGCATTTTCATTAAAGTCATCAACGATGACGTCGAAGAATGAGGCGATTACGGTATTTCACCTTCTGAATATGCTCTTCTTTGCAGACGCGCGGTGTTGCCGCCCCAGCCATCAAAATATCATCACCGTAACGGTTTCACGCCGACGATAACCTGATTGCGCCGCCAGCAGGCGCATCAGTAGTTTGTTCGGGATAGCAGAGACGCTGCACGCGCTGAATACGTTGTCGCCCAACCAACGACGATGCCACACGATAGTGACGACGATATCAATGATGCCAGGCTTTCAACGGCTTTCGACATGCAGACATCAGATTGTCGCCAGACGAGCGTTAACGCTGGCTGCTGTAACGCGTACCTCTGGCTGCATGATACTGAATACCTGTTCGTTATCAACAGACGCCACTTCAACGCTTCAAAGAACGGTGATTATCGTCGTCGAGAAAAATATGCAGCACCAGCGACGGGCAATGCGCACGCGTCCGTCAGAGAACACTTATCAACCTCGCCGTCGACAGCAGCCAGCAGCTGAATGCCCATCCCGATATTTTCGTTTTGCATTTGCCGAACGTAGCCACGCGTTTTTTGAATACCCATAGTGTGCGCTATCCCCACATTCTGCATGTTTTTGATGGAGATCATTTTGGCGACATGCCGACCCCCCCCCCCCAGTAATGCGATTATCATTACAGCGTTATCACTTACTGCACGCTTATGTCATGGTCCCATTGAATGTGGCAGTTTGTGTATTTTTGGCAGGCCATATTTCATCTCCTTTTAAATACAGCTATGTGAGATTGATTGTTCGGCCTGAAAGGCAATGCAATCTTCTTCATTTGTTATTATGTATGCATTTATACTACCATGCAGCATTTTGTATGTTGCACAGAATATTGACTGGCGTGCCTGCTGGTTCATGTTTTATGAACGTATTCACGGCACAGATAGCATTAAGGCTTGTTAAGCGATGACTGGCAGGATGCACGATATATAACTTGCGCTACTTGTTTTTCATCCAATCTCGATAGCACGTTCTTGAAATGGAACATCAAAACACACACCCTGATCGACAGTTGGGGCAATGAAATTAGGCTATATATAGTGCTTATAGTTGGTAATATACACAAGTTGCTCTAAAGTTCAGATATTTCATATATTTTGTGCTTGAGTCATGGTGTTAAATGAAATTTCGAGGAAATAATTAAACTATGATAACATCTCTTATAACACTTAGACCATTAATTGCCTTCATATGTAGACGATGGCTTTAATTAAAGTCATAATCGCTCCTTCAGTTCCCGCTTACCTGTTTTGACGCATATCTTTTGACATCAAACAGATTTATTAATGTTAATAATATTTGTAGTTTAGAATAGATATATATTGCCGTATTGACTTCACAATGAATTTTGATAGTGGCTTATTGTCTGAAAAACAATTAAAATTGTTTGCAGTTTTGTTAAATATCTGGCGGATGGCAGATAAGACGTTGATTAATGCTCCAAAACTTGAGTGGCGGCGTTGGCGTCTGTATCATCATTACTGTTTTCACCTCCATTTAGAAAATAGTATTGAAGATTTACCGATAAATGAATGGTTATATTGGCCAGTTAAAATCTAAGACAAATAATTACACAGCGTAGTGACGTAAAGCGTTAATAGTCGATATGATTGAAATCAATAAACAATAAAAAGAATGGTTATTATTAATAATTACCACGGCCGCAGTTCACAATGAGCTGCGCTTAATGGCATTGTCTTGACGCCGTGCTGGGTCTTGTGACCGCAACTGCCGACGTCGCGATCCAAAGTGCGATTCCTCTGCATTAGATGGGTAAAGTTAGAGGCTGATGTATCAGCCAAGGCGTTTCTGTCGCGGGTTGCTGTGTACTGCATACTACGTTAGGCTCTGTCAAAATATTTAGAATCGATGCTCTAGAACAATTCCCAGCATTTGCTCACTTATATCGCAGTTACAAGCGCGAGCTCTGGGGTATCGCGGTGGCATTCTCGTGTGTTAAGAGCAATTGACGCTACTCGCGCTCTAGCCTTCTGCGTACAACATAAGTGAAACGGAGAGTTAATTGATTGCTATCTCTGTATTTGGAGTATTTGTGAGACAGATAAAGAATGCCGAATGACGGCAGTGGTGTGGTGCAGCAGGAAAAGACAATGGCAGTGGCAATATTCCGAGCTCTTAACTTGCCACATTAACACATTGTTTTCGATTGTTTGTAAATTTCCATTTGATCAGTAATGGTTGCGCTGCGGCTCCTCTGTTAAGCGCGAAAGTGTATACACTCCCGATTAGTCATGGATCATGCGGCCACGGCACTGTAGATTTGGCAGGAAGAAACACGTCCAGTGGTGTCCCATTCTGGGGAAAAGGCAGCAGGTTATTCTTACCTCGTACTATGATGGTGGAGTTCTCATGGCACATCATACGCCTAATCTTATTAAAGAAAAACCCGCTGCCAGATTATATCCATCTGAAACTTTCAGCTACGAGGTAGGCACAGGGTGAGAATGTCTTCCCTAGCTCCTGACTGACCTTATGGCAAATGGCTTAATAATCTTTCCTATTTTTGTTAACGAGCAGCTCTAATACTGCCTGTATATAGCAAAAACTAGAATTGTTTGAGTGTGTCGCAAGACCCAGTCTGCACAGCTACCTCTATTGATGATCATCCAGATGACAGCCATTTTGGATAGTTCTCACGCAAAAAAAAAAAATTTATAGTCGCATTGTTGCACACAAAAGAATTAGAGTGTAGGCCGCTAAAAATATGTTGGGAAATAATAGGTCCCAGAGTTTTGTGTGGTGGTGCAAGAGGCACGCACAACGCATAGCTAGCAGGCTTGGCCTTGACGTGGTTCTAGCAACATAAGACTCAAGGAGTAACAACGATTATAAAATGGTTTATTAAAAATGCATGTGTTTTGTTATGTTGTACGGGGATTTGTGAAGAAAAACGATTGATAATTTCAGTTATATAATAAATGCATTTGTAATGTTAATTTGCTCTAAACAGTTAACAAATTTCAATGTGCACGTTTATTATATAACTAGAAATATCAATCGTTTTTCTTCACCCCGAATCCCATTATAACCATAGCACTTTTAGACATTTTAATAAACCACATTTTATGTCGTTGTTTTCCTTGAGTCTTGTGTTGCGCGCAAGAATTCACGTCAGGAAGATATCTTCCAAGCTATGCTAGCTTATGCGATCGTGCTCTCGTGCCTCGCACGCCGTAGTACAAAACTCTGGAGTTCCTGATATTTCTAGTTATATTCTAACCACAGCGACACCAGGACCTCTAGTGTTTTGATATTCGCAACTGTCATGACCTATAGGGGGCGCACCGGTGCCTATCAAAATGGCTGTCATCTGGATGATCATCGTAGAACAGCGGTACGAGGCTGGGTCTGCGACACGTAAGCAATTCTAGTTTTGCTATATACGAGCAGTATTAGAGCCTTACGTTATTTTTTTCACGCTAGGAAGGTGTATGCAAGCCCATTTATTATGAGGTCAATTATCCAGGAGCTAGGGAGCGCGATTCTCACACCGCGGTACCACCATCGCTGAAAGTTTCGAATAGTTATAATCTGGCAACGGATTTTCTTTTAGCACATCATAGTATGATGTGCCATGAGGAACTCCGCCGGCATAGTCACGAACAAAAATAACGAACAGGAAAACCATTTTCTGCCTCCCCAGAATGGGACACCACTGGACGTGTGCTTCTATAGCAATCTACAGTTGCTTAGAGATTATTACCTTAAAATCGATAAATTGTTCAATCGAGGGTGTTTAGCAACTGCTACTTTGCAGCAGCTTAACAGAAGGGAGCCACTGGCACCCAAGGCTTCTTCTGTGTAGCTTCGACCAAACCGTACTGATCAAATGGAAATAAAGTTTACAAAGTAATCGAAAAACAATATTGTGGTAGCCAGGATTAGAGCTCCGGGTTTCCTCATAACCGGGAAGGGGTGGAAACCACTGCACCATTCAAATATTTTTTCACACTGCACCACACCACCTTGTCATTCGGCATTCTCTATCTGTCTCACAAATGCTCCAAATACAGAATGTATCCAATTATACTCCGTTTCACCTTATGTTGTACCGCAGAGAAGGCTAGAAGCGCGAGCGCATAGCGTTAGGAACTGCTCTTAACGCACGAGAGCTTGTGCCACCGCGATGTGCCCTACAGGAAGGAGCTCGCGCTTGTAGCCTTTTCTGCGGTACATCATAAGGTGAAACAGAGTATAGAGGTGTTCTAGAGCATCGGTTCTAAATCTTTTGACCATTGCGGAGCCCCTAACCGGCTCAGAGAACATGCAGTACCGCAACAACCCGCGACAGAGCATAGCAACATTGCATCAGCTTCCTAGCACCGCATCTAATGCAGAGGAAGTCGCACTTTTGGATCATGACGATCGGCAGTTGCGTTTGCTCTGCACAAGACCCGAAATGGCGGCGTCCAAAACAATTTTGGGGGAACGAAGTGCCGATACTTTAAGCGCAGCTCATTTAGTGACTCTAGGCATAAAGTGAACTCGGGTGTATTATTTTCCTCTTCCTCTTTATTGTTTATTGATTTCAATCATATCGACTAATTAACACTTTACATCACACTACGCTTGTGTAATTATTTGTCTTAGATTTATTAACCTGACCCAGTACTTAAACCATTCATTTATCGATTGTAAATCTTCCAATATATTTTCTAAATGTGAAGGTAAAAAGACACGGAGATTGATGATGATACAGACGCCAACGCCGCCCTCGAAAAGTTTTTGAACATTATAAATCAGCAGATCTTGTCTGCCATCCGCCAGGTAGTGCAACAAAACACCCAAACAGTTTTTAATTGTTTTTTAAATTAGCTAAGCTTTACACCTATCAAGAAACCAAAGCAAGATCATTGTGAAAATCGAATACATCGCAATGTATATCTATTCTAAACTATAAATGTTATTAGCTGCTAATAAATCTGTTTGATGTCCAAAAAAGATATGCGTCAAAAACAGGTAAGTTTGAAGGAGCGTTATGACTTTGAAAAATTAAAAGAAGCCATCGTCCACCTCTGTGGCGACCATTGTAGTTCTAAGTGTTATAAAAGATGTTATCATAGTTTAATTATTTCCTCAAAGGCATTTGAAGCACCATTACTCCAAGCACAAAAAAGTGCTACGTTTGATATAGAATATCTGAGCAAAAAAAAATGTTACACAACATTGCATTTTTTTTTGCATATTAACATTTATAAGCACTACATCTGTAGCTAATTTCATTGCCCTAGCGCTTGTCATTAAAAACATATTTCTGCTGAAAAATGTCAATTTTAGGGCATTATTTGTCGAGATGAAAAAAACAAAGTAGCGCAAATACCAAAAAAGTATATCGTTACATTCTGCTCCGACATCATCTTAACAAAACTGCTCTATTGTAACCGTGTTATCTTTAATGGATCGTTCATAAAATATGAACCAGCGGAGCAAGTGAGGGTCCGAGCCATCATATTCGCAACGCTACAAATGCGCATGAACAGTATAAACCAATACATACATAATAACAAATGAAAGAGGATTGCATTGCCTTTCGAATGACATCAATCTCCACAAAACAGTATTTAAAAGGAGATGAGTAATTACCTGCCAAAAAGTACCTAAACTGCCACATTCAGTGGGACCGTGGCCTTAAGCGTGCAGCCCAAGTGATAGCCTTGCTGAATGATCTGTCAGTACTGGGAAGGGGGGGGGGGAGGGGGGGGGTCGATATTAATCAAATGATCTCCATCAAAAACATGCAAATAATGAAAGTAGAGGATAGCGGCACACTCATGGAGGCATTCAAAGAAAAACCTACATTTTTCCCATTAGCACTTGCTCTGCGTCGCGAAAAGCTCCAGTCGAACTCGAAACACGCCGAGCAGCGCCAACGACGAGGCTGACGGGGCACGTTCCTTAGCAGACATGTACGTAACGCGTTACAAGTAACGAGTTACTTGTATCTAGTTACTATTTTCGGTAACGAGTAACGTATTTAGTTACTTTTTCAGAAAAGGAACGAGTAACGGTATTTAGTTACTTTTAAGGCCAAGTAACGAGTAACGGTATCTCGTTACTTTTGAGGAGTAACGTGTACAACACCGCTTTAACGGCCTTGTTTTTATTCTAGCCTTAATATGTGTCTATTGCGACAAAGGCAGATGGAAAACCCGAAAAACAAATAAACATTATGACAATACAGCAACATGTATCGCTGAACACGTCAGTCGAACAGTTCGACTGACGTGTCCAGCGATAAACGTTGCTGTACTGAACTCTACAGCTGAGAATGTCCTTCACCCAGCGAGCACAATCAGGTTCGTTAATCGAACTTTCTAGAACCGGGTACGGACCGAATGTAAACCCGGAGGTTGCAAACACGGGAAGGCACATAACCCCTTACCCGCTGTCCTCAAAGAAGGCGCAGTTCCGGAAGATTCACCAGCTCTTGCTGAAGCACAACACTACCGTTCCTTCGAGCGCGTCAGTAGAACGACGCTTCAACGTCACCGGAAATGTATTTTCAAGGAAGCGGGAAACATAACTGATGAAAACTTCGACAGGCAGCTGCTGCTATAAGGGCAACGACTACTAAAAAGAGAACAATAAACCATGAAACAAAAACAGTTGTGTATTTGGTCTTCAAAGTAACGTGAAAAGTAACTCGTTACTTTTGAGGTAACTCACGCGTTCCTTTTGAGAATCGGTAACGAGTAACGTATTTAGTTACTTTTTGAGCGAGTAACGAGTAACGGTATTTAGTTCGCTTTTTTTGGGTAACGTGTACGTGTCTGGTTCCTAGGGATCAGAAGAGCAGCGCTACGGTGTCGTCCACGCAGCAAAATCTTCACGCGGCGGCCGCCGCTCTTGCCGCTACAACTCTCTAGAACACTGTACTCATGTTCTTTTTCTTCATCGTCGTCCTTCTCCATAGTCTCAGGGTCATAGTTCATCGTACAATTTTGATTTTGTATGCCTTTGGGACATGGCGGGCCGCAGGTCTAAGAAAACTTATAAGTTTTATAAAAACGGATTGTATCTGCGTGCGATACTGGATACTGTCTGAAAAAAAATCATCAGACGCATGGATATCTGCTATAGTATTACCTGATTCAGCTTCACTGTTTTGTCACCTTCTCGAATATCGCGGAAGCAAGCTCCACGGGAAGTCGTTCGCGCGCTTACGCTCTTCTAGCGTCGATCAGAGCTGTGTACGGGCACTCTTCGCTTCCGAAATCCCACAGAAAGTTGACCCCGAGAATAGCAGTTTCGCCGATTGTCGCCAACTTTATTCAACACAGTCGCGTTCTCCCTCAGAAACAATCGCTACATCCCGTGAAACCATCATGTCGTCTGCTAGCCAAGGTTGTGAAACTTTATTACGGGCTTTTGTAATTGCTTTATAATACTGAGACGATAAAAAAGTCTTCATGATTCGATATTGAGAAGACACAGTGCCTACAAAAACATTTACTTTTTTATCAGACAATTTCTAACCTCACTTCAAGCCCCCATTCATTTGCACATAACAACGGCCCTAGCAAAGGCTTGTTTGGGGCAGAGCGCCATGTTGTGACGTCATCACTTACGGGGTCAATTCCTTCCTTGGCTTGTCACCAACAACTTAAGTACAACAACAACAATGACGGGGACCGTGGCTCCAACTGAAGTCACTGGATCCTTGAAAAATGCGCCAAGGTCCCCGGATATTTGCCATTCTGGTTCAGAGAATGAGCAGTTTCTTCTTGACCTTTTCATTCTTGGTGAGTCGATTGAAATTTGTGGTGACAGGTCGCTTTGTAAATAAATTCTTTGAATACCGAAAGCGCCCATCTTCGCACCACTACCACATGCGGCGTCGGTGCTTGGCGGCATTGAAATAAAATCTTTCTGTCTTGAAATACGCGAGAACAACAACATCACTGTAAGAGATCTAGGAGGTAAGCATCATTGATAAGTTGATTGACGCACAATGCGAAAGACGCTTATCATCACGAAGAACGCTTTCAGTATACGATGATGCTCCAAAGCGATCTTGGCGCGACCGGTTCAGAAGGACCCTTTGAAGCTTCAAAGATTTGTATGGACCAAAAATACAGATTGCAATGACTACTGGGACCGAATAGTCAATCACCTTGCAAGGTTTCGGTCGTCTGTATGTTAATATTTGTTTGTGTCCGGCTAGCCGGAAGGAGGGGGAAGGACAATGGCATTACTTCCTCAGGAACCAGTGACTTTAGGCACAACTAAAGATCTATGATGCGATTGAGATTCTCTCTGGCAGATGCGTCAAATGCGCCGGCGTACAAGTTCCGTGTCTCAGGTGAGTCCCTGGAAGAGTTGCAGCAGCAGCACTGAAATGAGCGGCCCTTGGAAGATAATAACGGCGGACCACCCGCTCTTAGCAGGTGTCTTGCGCGTTTCCACAACAATGATTAGCGGTACTTGTGAAAAAAAAAAGCTTTGATTAAGGGGTTTAGGTTCGCCTAGAATCACTGAATAGGTTTCCAGTGTACCGAAACTCTCACTCCGCACCGTGGCGCTCAAATTCATTCATATCCGTGTCGCCATTTTGTATCGTTGCATAATACACCGTACAATAACTGTACGCATACCGCGTCGCTGGCGTTGTTGAAAAAGTCTTTGAGGTAAAGTGTGTGGCGCTGCGAGTAGCCGCTTTCAATCAATTGCGACATCATTTACATTGCAGTCTAGCTGGACTCGTGTAATCATTACCGTAATTCCGGTTAAAAAACACCCAGGTTAGTAGTCATACCTCGCTGGTAAAATATCTCATGTTGAGGTGAGTCACCTGTCACTGTCTAGATATCCAGAAATACCAATAATTAGCTCGACGAAAGTGGTCTGTGCCGTGTTACAATTGCAGTGGCGGAACTTTATCGCTGGAGCGCAGCCGCATTTCTGTCATCACATTCCACCGCTGGCATTATTTTGCTTACGCTTTTTAGGCATTTAAAAAGCATTTCATTGTTCATTTACAACTCATACAAGATGTTCAGGAATAGACAGGAACAGGATAGATTGGAACATGGTAGCTTCAAGCCTACGATAGCTTGACAATCGCTTTGATAGCCAGATGAAGCTTGCAGCGAAGTACATGACCATGACGATTCTCAAGACAGTTGGCCGCCGTCGACGCCTGTCTCATGTTTTTGTTTGTACCACAAAAACAAAAAATAGCAATGTAATAAAAAAAGTATAATGACAACTGTTTGAGTACTTATTCACACAAGACTGTTTGCTTAAGTTGCGTTATGAGTCACCCGGACATTCGTGTTTCGAATTTTGCACGCAAAGCTACTCTGATTTTTTTACGCTTCGTACAAAACAAGGCCATAAAAAAACTGCAATATTCGCAACGTTTACGATTAATAAGGGCGCACTGGTGCCTATCAAAATGGCTGGCATCTGGGTGATCGTGGTGGAACAGCAGTACGAGGCTGGGTCTGCGACGCATAATTCTAGTTTTGCTATACACGAGCAGCATTAGAGCCTTACTTTGTTTTGTTTTTCACGTCAGGGAGGTGTAGACAAGCACCTCTACTTTGAAATCAATCATCAGGAGGCTAGGAGTCGATTTTCACACCGTGGAGCCACCATAGCTGAAAGTTGCATCTTGTTCAGAAAAAGCCGTTCTCCCAAGCATCCCCCGCCCACGGTGCTCCGTGCCTAAGCAAAGCTGATTTGAAGCACCCTCATCGGCTGTGAGGCGATGAGCAGTACCGTCAGCCTCTTCTATACTCACAAGAATGGCAGTTCGATGACGGAGCCACGAAGTGACCGGTCGCAGATTTGGAGCCCGTGGATCTGTAGCACAGAGCATTTCTTTGGGAGTCTGGTATTCAGCGCACAGCTTTTGCAGCAATGAGGACCTGAAACATGGTTTTCAAACCCGACGAATAAAGTGGTAGCCCGAGGAACCCGAGAAGCACGAGCGGACATTCCATCGCTCGGTACAAGTGTGTTTCGGCGTCTCGCCGCAGCGGGCCGCCCGTGACATGACTCTTGTCTGTCATTCACGCCATCTTATGGGATAGAAGATACAAACTAGCAAGCCAATGAATGCGCCCTGACGTCTCCAGGAAGCACTCAACTTGAGAGCGGTGCTCCCTGACACAGGACTGACTGCCGAGGACGTGCGCTATGCATGCAGCGTTTGCACCTCTTTGGAGAGTGCACGAGACGGATCACAATAGGGTTGAAGAGCTTTAAAATCAGGTCAGCAAGTTGACCGACCGAATGCAACAAGAGAACGCAGAGCAAGAAAACATTCACCAGATGTAGGGTCTTTGAAAAAAGTTGCAAGAAAAGATGGAAGGTCGGAAGCTCTGTCAGGCGTGACTGATGCGAAGAACTAGAAGCGAGGCCCAATCTGGAACTGGATGCCGAGTTAAAGGACCTGCATGTGGCGCGTGAAGATCCGGAGGCGTATGGAAAAACTCGGGGCAGAAGGAGCAGTGTCGAACGCGGAAGTCCACCAACCTAGTGGCAACGGGTCGAAGTCCTACAAAGAAGGAACGTAAGGCTGAACAGATCCGCCCTCCACAAGGGCTGCGGAGGGAAGTAATTGTAGTCGGCGACAGTAATCTGTCAAAGCTCGCGCAAACGCTCCTCGATAAGGTCGGGGACGACCGCAGCATGGAAGTCATAATCAGTAGAGGTGGTACAACAGCTGATGTCCATCAACCATTTGACTTCTATGAAGAGAAGGCGAGAAATGTGCCCCGCATGTATACACGAACTCATCTCTGTTACGTCACGGCGCGGTGGTGGCGCGTCGGTCGCACTTCCGGTCCGGGGCTGTGGGCGGAAGGGCCATAGCCAGACGTGTATTCCTGCGTTGTTTTGAAAGGAACCAGACAAAAACCTGCCTTCTCGTCAAAATGCCGCGACTGGGGCTGTACCAAAAGTGTCGAGAAAGGTTTGAAGGTCAGTTTTCATGTGCTCGGTTCGTCCGATAACGTGGATATGTGCCGTGAGAAGGGGAAACGAGACGCCGTCGGACCACGATTGCTTGGGCGGGAAGCACTTTGGGTTGAATTCACGGATACTTGTGGTCGTCAGATTTATTTGTTTTGTTCCAACATAAACGCCGGAAAACCGTCAAGTTGTACGGACCACCTGCGGACTACGTTCAGTGCGTCTTCAAGTTCAAACGGCCGCCTGATCGTTCGAACTGTCGTCTGCTCTTTCAAACGTTTCTGCTTGTCGTCTGCTCTTTTAGAGGACACCGGCCCGTAGACCAAACATGGGCCCGGTACTTGCGATAAGAAGTAAGTGCAGGCCTCAAAGGACTTAAGGTTGAAGGTTGGTAAGCAGGCTCGATGTAAACAGTAGATATAAGGAGATGTTGATCATTGTTACCAGTGGCCATCACCGACTTGTTATGCCTGATTCACTCGGTCCGATTCTGCTTGCGATTTTCAGTATCGACGTCGACCATCTCAGCTACGGTTCACGCTTTTGCAGCCCGAGCGACGTCGCTACTGAAAACTGCGAGCGAAATCTCATCATGTGAATCAGGCTTTAGAGTACATTCCGCGGCGTCCACGCGGAATGAATCGCCGCATGTCAGATTATTCACGCGAAGTTTTGCGGTGTAACGAGCCTCGGTAATTTCGCTGACGCCGCTCAAGTAGTCAGACATTGCCAGGAAGACGTAAAATCAACAATTCCAACGCGAAAAAGAGCGCGGGGACTCACACCGACGCCGACAACATCGCATTTCAATGGTTTGTTTATGGGCGACGGCGCGCTTGTTGCCCACACCCCCATCGCGCATGCGCGGCGCCGGTGGCGTCCGCTAGGGGCGCTCCGGGCGCTCCGGTTTGTTTGTAAACATGAGTTGGTGTATATCTTACATGTGGGTGTGTGCGACATCCTGCAGGGCGATCAGCCCGATGCGAACGCAGAGTGCCTGAGGCAAAGATGGACGGATAGCAGGGACTCCCTGGTCATATGCTCAGTCCCGGGGATTGAGGTAAGAGGGAAGGGGGTTCTAGCAACAACCATGCTGCTAAATGTCAAATTGAAGGAGCTCTGCCAAGACTTGAAGGTGCGATTCATAGGTAAAAGTAGAGACCTCGGCAGAGGCGCAATGAGAAAAGATGGCCTGCACTATCACAGCGAAGGTATACGACTGGTGTCAGACCGCGTTGGAGCTGTGGCGTGCCGTTTTCTAGGGATGCGCTCGAGAAGGGGCCCACCACTCAAGAAAGAACGGATGCTGCCTCTGAGCGAGCACAGGAGAAACCATGTGAAAAAGTGAAACATTAACGCAGCAGACCAGACTTACAAGAATGGAGAGTTGGGCTGGTTTGTAATAATCCATATTGAAAAAGAGCGCGAAAACCACACGGACAAAGAGAAGAGAACACACAGGACAAGGCGCTGACTATCAAATATCTATTCTGAAAACACATAGAAATTCACCTATGTGTTTTCAGAATAGATAGTTGATAGTGAGCGCCTTGTCCTGTGTGTTTCTCTTCTCTTTGTCCGTGTGTTTTCGCGCTGTTTTTCAATATAGACCAGACTATTGGGATGCCCCATATGCCCTGCCAAAAGTTGAAGCCATACCCGATGCCTCGAGAAGCAGTGTTGGGAAGTACTTGAAGTACATTGTACTTAAAGTACTACTTCAAGTAGGTTTAGGAAACTTGTACCTTACTTGAAGTACATTCTCTGAGTATATACTTGTACTTTACTTAAAGTACTTTTTTCTGGTACTTTCTGAGGAAAGTACAATTCCCGACTTCAAAGTACATTCCCCAAATTTGGTTTCGTTAAATTTGTATCACGAAACGATGCTTTGTGAACTCCGAAGAAATACTGGGAGGGATATTCTGCTTCACCAGAAACGTGAGCAGACGACGCATCGCCTCGTTTGTTCTGGCGGCGGCTTATACCCGTAGCTTTTTGAACTATCGCTAGTTCTCGGTAGATCAGCGCAAGAGAGGAGGTTTAAAATATCAGGCGAGCAAAATTAATCGTAATGCAGCACCTGAGACTGTGGTGCAGAAAAATTAAACTTTTAAATCGAAGAAAAAGACAATAGACGAGAACGTCACAATGTTTTGAGACATTCTCTCTTGTCTTTTCCTTCGACTTGAAAGTTCCTTAATTTTTTGCACACCTCAATCTCAGGTGTCACATTATGATTAATTACCACCAGCTCGCTTCCACACTCACTGTTTTTTTCATTAAGAAAAGTACATTTTTCCATAAGAGGATTGCTTGCGGAAGCTACAGGGCTGACGTCATGCTCTCTCCTAGAAGATTTAACCCCCTTGGGTGCAACAATCCAGTGCAAGAAAATCACTATACAGCGATTTTCAGGAATTTGGCTCGATTCCTGAAAATAACTACTCTGTAGCCACTTTAAGAAATATTCGACGATGTATTTGAAAATAGATCATGCAGCCCTGATTACCCCTGGGTGATGCATACCAGTTAAACAATCACTGTATAGGAGAATGAAAGGGCATCATGAGCGATTCTGTTAAAATACTTGTACTTTACCTTGAAAGTACATTGTATTTATAGTACTTTACTTCAAGTACAATGTACCCAGTATACTTACTACTTTACTTGAAGTACATCATGTCTAATTTACTTTGTACTTACTTGAAGTACATTTTAGATGTACTTTACCCAACACTGTCGAGAAGCAGGTTTACCCGCAGGCACCAAACACAAAAGACATTCAGGCGTCTCGGAGCTATCAGAGAAACTTCCCGCGACTGGGCTCGCATCCCGAGTCAATGGAGGGGAGCAACGCAAGACCAGGATTATCATACGACCAACTTCTGGACACCGGAGAATCACCCTCGCGAGCACCAACTCCTCTTCCAGGATCCGCACGTCCCAATGGAGGCGAATGGGCCTCTCTGAGCGGATTATGTTCACTGTGCAGGCCAGCTCTACTCCAGGATCATCCAAGGACGCATGCCCCAATGACGGATCCGACACTCAAGCTGCATGGATCCCCCATCAGTATGGAGATCAGTCAGCAACCCACAAACACACGTGTTCGGGATGCCATTCTGAGCGTGTACGAAGGTGCTCCACCTGCCCCGGCTGCGACAAATATCACCCGGCCGATGCAGCTGCAGCCCCAGTCCCCGCTATTGACTGTTCTCCAGTGCAGTGCCTCAAACACCTTCGACTGCGTTGTGAGAATGGTGGCGCCAGCACAGCCTCCACAACTGCCGTCCCCGCTGTATTTCTACAACATGGGGGCAACAGTGACAAGCCATCAGCAGATGAACCCGGGGCACCGATGGGCTATCTGAAAGTGCGCCCTGCCGGCGGTACCACAGCGCATTCTTCTACCAATATTAAGCGCGGCGGCGGAGTTGGAGTACAAAGAAAACGAAGACGCACAGATCATCGACAGGAGACGGTCACCGTGGGCTTTCTAAACCTCCAAGAAGCGCGCCGGGAGCAGAAGTGGCAAGAATTGTTCTGTGAGATGGAGGACGCGAACATGTCGCTGTTCGGAGTGGCAGAAACACACCTGCGGGATTTTGAGGAACCCCTGTTCACCCCAACTGGTGCTGGTCAGGGTGCAGTCGTGTAGAGGGACATAGGCGGGGAGGTGGAGTGGGAGCCTTTTGGCACAGTGGGGCACCATGGCTGCGAGTGCCCAGAAATTGCCAGGACCACATGTGGCTCACGGGTGAACTTCTAGGTGTTTCGGTAGTAGCGTGCGTTGTGTACTTTTTGGTAGGAAGCGTGCGCCGTGAGGAGAACTGTTTCTCTGCTGAATGCATAAGCGCCGACGCAACAGAACTGGCAGATGGTAAATATCTGCTTGTTATGGGAGACTTTAATGGTCACTTATACGAGTTGGACGGGTGAGAAGACGACAACGGCCACCTGCTGCTAAAGATGGCCGAGGACCTAAACCTAGAAATAGTCAACCTACGGTCCACATGTGAGGGCCAATATACATGGAGTGCTCGCGAAAGTAGATCATGCATCGATTACGTCCTGATATCGCCCCAGTTGGGGCGATACCTAGTACGCGCCCAAATTGATGAGACAGGAGCGAAAGTCTTGTCAGTGACCACAACAGAATCATGTTGCAGTTGTCTAGAGGGACGTGGAGGAAAGAAAGAACGACTCGGGAAGTCGCGAGTCGACCCAGTCTTTCCCAAACAGCTGCAATGAAGGTGGTAGACAGTTTTGAAAAGAGCGAAGAGAGGAAGGCTGCCTCGGGGTACGCGGAATACGTGTCTACTCTAAAACAACTAATCCGACAACACTCAACAAATGGCCAGGTCGGACGAAGACGAAGGAAGTGCTGGTGGGATAGAAAGGCACAGGCTGCAATCCAAGTACGACAAGAGGTGAATAGGCAGCATCGCCGAGCACTACAAACAGGGTCAAGCCATGAGGTAGCTGAAAAGTGGAGGCTTTACCGGGAACAAAAGCGTATCACAAAAGAGCTGATACAGCAGAAGATAGCTGCTGCTGATCTAGACACGATGAGGGACATTCGCTCAAGCGGAAGAGCTACGCCCAGAAAGTTCTCGAGGTACCTGGGAACCAGGGTTGTAAAGTATCTAGGTACAAGTAACTGGAAATCGGTATCTAGGTACTTTTGTTGTACATCAGGTACAAACCTAGGTACATTCATTTCTCGGTATTTGTATCTGTATCTTAGGTACATTTTCCAGCAACTTTAAGTGTAACTAAGTGAAATTGCCTTTTACAGGTATTCTTCTATTCACTTTGGTGCTCTTCTATTCAAAATGGTAGAAACTATAAATCTTGAAGTATTAACACACTTCCATGTGTCGTGATTAACGTTGAGTTGGGTACAATCTGGGAAACACTGACTTGATCAAACGACGTTTTAGCGAACGAAGCTCCGCCCATGATGTTTCATCTAACGACACTTTAGCGAATGGCGGTGTTCATTTGAGCGAACGGTGTATTAGCGATGCCGTTCTGGCCACACCAATTTATGGAATCGCTTCCGGATCTCGAAAATATCGACCTGCTTCCTTCATCTCAAACCGAGATCGACTTCATTGCGTGTTTGAAGCTCCTCTCGACAGCTATACAAGGGATGAGATAACTTGAAAGATGTGCGCAGTTTCTGTCGCCTGTATCTTGTCCTGGTGGTGGCTCTCTTCTGCCATAAATACAATATAAAATATACTGTAAACGACAAAATTTTCGCGAGGACCTAATTTTCGCAAATTTCGCGAATCGCCTACAATTCGCGAAAAATACGTCCCGCGAACAATTCGGGCAATATGTGAACGCTACGGAAGCGACACTCGATTCGCGAAAATTAGAACCCGCGAATAATTTCATATTTTCAGCTTTGGCCCGATTCGCGAAAATTTGAGCCCGCGAAAATTAAGTCGTTTACAGTAATTGAAAACAAATTATAATTACAATCGTAAAGCGATGTAACATCGCGTATATATTAGAGTTTTCACTCAATAAATCGGACTCAAATTTTGCAATTATCAAAACTGAAAAAGATCAGGAAAAAAAGCTTAGTTTTTCTTGGAACTAACGAAAGAAAAAAACAAAAACAAAAAAAAGCACAAAAAAAAAGACAAGGAAGCTTGAAGCCTTTCGCTCGTCGTCGTGAAGGTTCGGGGATATGTACTCTACTCATGCGTTTCTTCATGCGGCTGACGTCTTCTGGGCCCGTCGACATCAGCACCGGCTCCGAGGGCAAGGACGTCAACAAGTGAATTTCGGCGGTTTCGGCGTGGCAGGGTAAACAGTGGAAGCTGGCACTCGGTGAACAAATTAGAGCGTGGGGATAAGGCACGCGAGGACTCAACTTCGATGTGGACATCGCGTGACACAAATAAAGCACATTTATCGAACTCGCTTTTGTGTTTATCATTAGTATAAAAAGCTTTACTTCCAATATACTCTGACACAGGCACGTATCCAGGGGGGGGGGGGCATGGGGCCTAAGCCCCCCCGAAATCTTCCATTTTGCTGGGGCCTCTTCTCCCCCCTTCCCCTCATAGAGCATTTTGTCATGGACAGGACACCTCCCCCCCCCCCCCCCCCGAAACAAAATCCTGGCTACGTGCCTGCTCTGACAAATGTGGGGAAAATAAATAAGGAAAGTATCTTTGAAGTAACTGTACCTGTACATAGGTACATTTTTAAGCGAGTACCTAGGTACGTACCTAGGTACCTTCTCGTATGAGTAGCTGTAACTATATCTTAGGTACATTTTTTAAGTAACTTTACAACCCTGCTGGGAACCCTGGACGGAGGAGATCAAACCCCAACTATCGTTGACAAGTGCACTGGCTTAGAGGTTATGGCTCTGGACCAACGCCTGACGGAACATGTTTTTGAGGTTTTTGTACCACGAAGAACGGAACTCCACCAAAACCACACACAATATACTCGGAATGCCACACGGGCAGCTCGAATGCCATTTACAACGAATGACATTTGTGCGTTTGGCGAATCGGCTCGCAATCTGTAGTGCTGGAACGCCCCACGCTCGCAGTGTCGCGCGCTGATTGGCCGATCGTTCAAATGTCATTCGTTCTAAATGTCATTCGAGTTGCCCGTGTGGCACGAAGTATAAGATCCGGTTTTGTCACAGTTGTTCAGCGCTGAACCACATCAAGAACAGCACGGCACAAGGCTTGGATGGAATCCCAGCACGTATACTCAAAACACTCAGGAAGGATGCCAAAGACCAGCTCGCTGAGATATTCACAGATATCCTTACCGGTGAAGCAGATGTCCCCCAAGACTGGCGACAAGGGAAGGTAGTCCTTGTGCCGAAGAAAGGAGTGGATAACCGGTTGCTGCGGAACTACAGGCCACTTACAGTCACCAGCACCGTGTACAGGGTTTTCGCGACCATAGTGAAGGAACGCCTGACAACTTGGGCAGAAAGAAAGGAAATCCTCACCGAGCTTCAAGGAGGATTTCGTCGTGGCAGGCGTCTTGAAGACAACGTGTACACCCTCACCCAGTGTATCGAGGTGGCCCGCAAAGAGAGAGACGATTAATTTGCTGTTTCCTGGGCGTGGCAAAGGCGTATGATAGCGTCCCACATGACCAGCTCCTAACAAGATTGGAGCAGCTTGATATGCCGCCACAGTGGACCGGACTCATTCGCCGGCTATACACGGGCAACACAGTAAAAACACACATGGGAAAGGCCACTTCAGATGAGGATAATGGTGACGCGGGGACTGCGGCAGGGTTGTCCGCTCTCACCGCTCCTGTATATGTTGTACGTTGCACGCATGGAGCAGCGGTTGATCCGATCAGGATTGGGTTTCTCGCTACAACACATGGAGGAAGGAGAGAACGTGAACTGGGTGCTGCCTGGGCTGACTTTCGCAGACGACATTGTGCTCACAGCTGGCTCTGTGGAAACTATGCAGCAACTACTCGATATATGCGCTGATGAGGCTGCAGTGCTCGGTCTTCAGTAACAACACTACGAAGTCCGCAGTGGTACAGTTCGCCGGCTCGAAGGAAATGAGGATCGAAAGCCTTAAGTTGGGTGTGGACGACATACCGGTTCTTAACATGTACAGGTACCTGGGAGTTACCCTCTCAAACGAGGTGGACTATCTGAAAGAACATCACACCCACCTTCGACTAGCCGCTATGCGGGGAGCTCAGCATCCTCCGCAAGCGCAGCCTGTGGAGCTGTAACAGATTCATAGTGAGCCGAGAGTTGTGGAAGGCCGTCGTGGTGCCCGGTTTGACATTTTGCCAATGCAGTGGTATGTGTGCCGGGCGAAGTGAGAACCGTCTTGGAGCGCAGACAGCGAGAGGTGGGGCGCCAGGCACTGGGCTGCCATGGGACGGTGGCTAACGAGGCGGTGCAGGGTGACCTCGGCTGGTCATCGTTCGAGGCACGGGAGGCAACCAGTAAGGTTGGGTATGACGGGAGACTTCGGCACATGGACCACTGCCGCTGGGCGAAGAGGTTGTTCGTGTACACCCACCTAACTTCCGTGCGGACCCGGTGGCAGAAACGTCTTTACCAACTGGAGAAAAAGTTCGGTTTTTTCAGAGCACCGGTGGAGGCGACCACGGGAAAGAATGGGAATCCGAAGTACGAAAGAGGGTACGAGAGCAGGAGACCGTCCAGTGGCGTGAAGCTACCCAAACTAAGTCAACGCTGACAACGTACGCCTCCGAAAACAGCAAGATTACCGCAGAGACGCAGCTATATGATAACAGCTTGGAAGCTGTCTACTGTTCGAGGCACGTGCGGCGTGCTCTTCGAACGCTCTGTCTACAGGCAACGGTTTGACGACTACCGTAACGTCAACCCTATGTCGAGTGTGTCAGGCGAATGAGGAAACAATAGAGCACTTCATACTCGAGTGCAAGAGCATACTGCCAACCCCCGCAGAAGAGTTGGCCCCACCCACTGGGACGGCGCGACTTCTAGCGACGGCACTAGGCTTTATGACAACGCAAGAAAACCTGCATCCACCCACCGGAGCAACCCAGTGGTCCCGCCTATACTTCTGTATAGGCTCCCTACGGGAGCCAGAGTTGCGCGTCTGTTTTTCCACGTGCCGCCGCGCCGCTATTCGCCGAGATCCGATCACGTAAGGAGCCGGATCAAGTGCCGTGCAGAAAAGTAGACGTTGCACGCGCCCAGCGTACGTTCCCCTGCTTTGTGTGTGTGTAAAAGCGTTGTAAAGTAGATGAGGGGGGGGGGGGAGGAAAAGGGCCAATAGTGTATGCGCACCAGGCGCGATGGTCACTGGCTCTCGGGGTTGTGGAGAGCGCCGCGCGCCTCGAACGCGCGGCGCCGCTATTCGCCGAATTCAGTCACGTGACGAGCGGGATCAACATGCCGTGCAGGAAAGACGGCGCTACGGAGATGAACGCGCAACTTTGGCTCTCGTAGGGGAGCCAACACAGGAACTTCTAGTCCCGCCAGCGTCAACGCGGCCTCGCGGATTGCTGTTGAACGTGCTAAGAGACGCTTAGAAGATTGGTGGAGAAAGAACCATCACAGATGACACTAACCACAATTCACCGTGACACCAACAACTAACTCAGACTCCCCCCCCCCCCCTTTTAAAAGCTTGGGCACGTTTATTCGCACCCGCCCGAGTTCAAAGGGAAGAGCTGCAAGTTCATCATCATCATCCTCATCACCATCATCGTCTGCCGCTCTAGCTTTTCACTTTCGGCGGCCGCGTCGTCGACGATCTCGCCAGGCTTTGTCAGGTATAGAGGAGGCTACGGCAGTACGCAAAAAAGACCAGAGGAAATGCACTCACCTCAAAAAGCTTGCTTCCTGCAGTGGGCAGGGAATTCTTCCGTTTTACAATGGCACGCCAAACACTCCTCCACTTCAGATTAGCGTTCTTGCCTGACGGGAAGCGGAAGAGACTTTTTGCCGTTCTCTGACCAGCTTCGGCAGCCCGAAGGCACAGCAAGCGGGCATACAGGAGTCGCGAAATAAGAAACGGTAAGATGTGATTCCAAGAAAATACGTGCGCCACGGCGCTGGCTCAGAAGTGACCCGGAGAAGCTGCAGAAGCTGGTTGGACACAATCTGGTGGCTCATGGCGGCGATTAGAAAAGTTATAGTGATAGTGACGACACACGTCTCACGTGACTGCGGCCGTCTACTGATGCTACAGGAAATCAAAACATACACGGCGAGAATGGGAATGCGGTACCCTGACATAGTATTCAGTGACCCTAGGCCCGACCGCTCCTGCTGGTGCAGGTGCAGCGCGAGAGGCACGTCTTTGGCCCAGGCTGCGCGTGGTGGGCGTCTGGTGCGGCAGTTCTTGATCCCGAACCCCGGCCGGCTTCTGCCTCACTAATCGGGGTCATGGCCCGCTACACTCCTCTCCCAGGTATGTCCGTCCAGGCGCGTCAGGGCTAAGACCGCCCACGGCCCGTCAAACCAGGTACGCCAAGCGCTGCCACTGTTCCTTGCTCACCCTCTGTCGTCGGCGTTTTGCGCTGTTCTGATCGTCGTCTGCAATCGGTTTCAAACCGACAGTGACCTAGTCGTCTGATTTGCAGATTCCAAATTCATTTGACGGCTTGCTTTTTGTTGTGTCAGACCGTAGTCTGAGCCTTCGACGCCGGAACCAGCCGCCAAAACTGGCTCGACAGAACGGCAGAGCATGATAGAAAAAGAAAGAAGAAAGAAATATGGTGGCGCCCTTAACAGATCCATGGGCACTTTTCGAAGCTCTCCTCTATTTCTTGTTTTCTATTTTACTGGAAAAATATTTTCCCTTCTTTTCATTTTCATTTACAACCCATTCCTTCTCAGCCCCTCAGCCCATCCTTATTCTCCCAATAAAAAGATGGACAAGCAGTCATTTTTTTTATTTTTTGTTTCTCCCGCAAAATACGAAAAAAAAAAGAAAAGAAAAGAGAGGAGTGGTTCGCCTTACGACACCTGTGTGACGCTGCCTACAAAATGCTTTCTGAGAGAGCCTAGATTGGAGAGTGGGTCCACCTGAAACAATGGGATTGCAATGTAAAGGCAAACACGTCCTGCGGCGATCGGTCACAAATGCGCATGCGCTGCGTTTTCGCGTGGCGGGGAGTAAAGCACAAGGAAAGGCGGAGACGTTAGCGGACGATCAACGCTTTCGGGACATGCTCGCAGCTCGCATAGCGAGGACTGTCCATAAACCACGTAACCGCAATCGAGCAGTTGGAAACTTTATGTAATACGGGCTCTCTGTGCTTTCTTTCTTGGTTCACTCTTCCTCGTTCTTTTACCGCACCTGGCTGTCTATTGCTGTGGCGCAGAAAGCGCGGGCCTCAGCTGAAACTTTGAGAACATGGGAGACCGGTTATAACGAAGTGAACGGGAATCGGAAATCACTTCGCTATATCCGATATTTCGTTATAACCGACTTCGGTTATAACGAAGTGCAAAAGGAAATGGGAAATCGTGATCGCTTCGCTGTAGCCGCTATTTCGTTATAACCAACTTCGTTATAACCGGTCTCGACAGTAGCGCTTTTAAACACGGACGAGAGGGGAGAACAGGACAACACAATGCGCTGTTCTCCCTTTTCGTCCGTGTTTAAAAGCGCTACTATGTTCTCAAAGTTTCAGCACCAACACTTTCAACAAGCATCATTGGCCAACTTCAGCTGGAGCCAGTTCTGTTGGTGGCAGTAGATTTGAATGACCTGTCCGGTTCGATCACGGTGGAACAAACTCATTTGTCCGGTTCGATCACGGTGGAAGAAGACAAATGTTTCTTCCACCGTGGGTTCGACTGTACCGCGCGCCATGTCGTTGGCCCGCATTTGTCAGCATGCACGGAGCAGCGTCTTTGTGCATAAACGTCACGTGACAACGCTCACTACTGCCAAGGAAAAGAGAGTGAACACCTTCGACGACGTGGCCTCCGAGTGCATGTTCACGCACCTGGGGCCAAATTCACAAAACGACCTTATGACGAAAACGTGCGTACAAAAACGTACGCACAAAGTCGTATTCATGAAGCGAAATGTTTGTATGTTTTGCGTAAGTTACGCCAGAATTCTACAACAGCTACCGAACTTCTTAGGTTCAACATGGCCGGCTACATCGCTTGGCTGTTACGTAGCGACGAGCCAATTCAACTTGAGGCGCGAGCGGCTGTTTCGCGCTCGGACAAGCATCACCGTTGTAGCAATGTGCCACAACTTATATTACAGCGATAGCTGCAATGGTCTCTTCCCACCACTGCAAATGACGTCCGTTGTCGTTGTTGTAGTTTTATGATATTTTAGTTCGTCTAATAGGGCGTGGGACGTCCGTCGCGGTATTGCCGACAGCTCGAAAAAAAAGATCGCCTGCCCCTCCCGGGAATCGATCTAGGTCCGCTGAGTGGGAAGCGGGCGCGTGACCAAAGTGCTATGCCACAGGATCAGCAATACTCTTTATTATGCGGTTTTCTGGAACAAACGTGAGTATGAGTATCGATTAGAGCCCGCTAGATGGCCACAGTTGCTGTGGCATTGCAATAGAAAATTCTTTGTCATTCTTAATTGACGCCGTAAGTGATGACGTGACAACATGGCGCTTCACTCCGAAAAACCGTTGCTAGGGCCGTTGTTATGGACAAATGCATAGAGGCTCGACGTAAGATTAGAAATTGTCTGATAAAAAAGTGAAACAAATTTTTGTAAGCTTTGTTTCCTTTCAGTATCTAATCATGAAGAGTTTTTTT
This sequence comes from Ixodes ricinus, assembly GCA_037355805.1. NCBI lineage: Eukaryota > Metazoa > Arthropoda > Arachnida > Ixodida > Ixodidae > Ixodes > Ixodes ricinus. The sequence goes on along the minus strand of JAZHYW010059207.1, from coordinate 8,232 downwards.
TTTCGTCTGAGTACCATAAAGCGATGTCGAAAGCCCGTAATAAAGTTTCACAGCCGGTTTTGTTTTGCTAACAGACGACACAATGACTTGGGTCGTCTGCTGGCAAACGATTCAAACTGTTGCAGACGGGTACTCGCCAACAGGCACAGGTGCCTGTTGGCAAGTCACTTCCCAATCGTATCGTCCAGGCCACCGATGCGATGCATGAGCTCGGAGATGCGGTTTCGGGCAGGCGTTCTTGTCCCCTCGGGATCGATGAGGGCATTCAGCAGTTTCCAAGTGCTCGAGACGCCGAGCCTGCCCGGCGTCTCGAGTCACTTGTATCGAGTTCCAATTCTTCCCAGACAGTGTCACCGCGTACCCCTCAGCCTTCGTATTCAGCTCCTCGATCTTCTTCCTAAGTTTTCTGTTGTGTCTCCGAGATTTCCAGCGCTTGGTGAGAGACATTCTGGCTTCCCACAAATGCAACAGGTGGGGGTCAACCGCCGGGGTGTCTTCCGTTGTGTCAATCACTTTAGTGAAGCAGGCTATGCTGCTCACCAGGTCCCTCGTCCATTCGTCTACGTTCTCGATCGTGACTTCTTTGCCGGCCCCTGTGCTCCCTGCATCTGTACCACTGGGTGATGGCTGCACAGCTGGATCTTCCTCTTGTATCTCCCGGTGTGAATTTCGGTCTCCAGAACGTAATGATCGCTGCCGAGGTGTTCGTCCAGGTTCCTCCAGCTCGGGTCCTTGATGTTCTTCGTGAGTGTCAGGTCGGGGCACGTGTCTCTGCACGTGCTCGTACCGATGCGCCTCGGGAATTCCGCGTCCGTAAGCAACGTAAGGCCTTCTCTGCCAACCGCGTCCGCCACCTTCCTGCGCTTGGGTGAGTTGAGCGTACCCCCACGTGGGGATGGATGGATGGATGGATAAATGGTAACGGCTATACATTTTGTAACGGGCGGCAGCTTGCGCCACCTAGCCTAACATTTCGTCATCACTTTTTTTAAGTTTGTACAATTTTCGTTTTAACACAGCCCTACCCCCCCCCCCTTTTAAAGTGTTTCCATTGCTTATTTTTACCTGTATTTTTACCCCCTCCCTAGATCTTTTCCACCAATCTTCCGATCTCCTCTTAGTTGCCGCAATTCTTTCCCTATCTATTCGTCCATCCCTGTCTCCGAATCTCAGTGCCCCCTCCAAATCCGTTGTCATCCCCTCCCCCCCCCGAGAGAGTGGGACGAAGCCCTGTGCTCCTTAAATTTACATGTTCTATAGTTTCCCTTTCGCGCTTGCATATGTCGCATAGCGTGTCTATCTCCTGAAATTTAGCCCTATATGTTTTCGTTCTTAGCACCCCCGTTCTAGCTTCCAAACAGCAATGATCTCCCCAATGAATTATCATGCAACTGTTCCTTCTTTATTTCTTGTTTTTGTGCTCTGTATATTGTTAAAGCTGATTTCCCCAACATTCTCTCTTCCCACAATTTTCTCTCTGTTTCCTTTACTGCCTTTTCTACTGATATGCTCTGATCGGCCCCATCTCGTTGAATGTATTTAGATATCAGTTTGCAGGTTCGGTTTGTCCACTTAGTGTTTAGACTTTTCATATATAGATACTCGTGCACTTTGCCTGACCACCGTGTATCCTCAATTTCAGCTAGTCTTCGTTCAAATTTTACTTTACTGATCGCTTCTTTACTCTCGAAAGATGCCCAACCCATACCCCTTGTACTCCCTCATTTGGTGTATTCCCATGGGCCCCCAATGCCAACCTACCTAGACTCCTTTGCTGTATCTCTAAACCTGCCTGGATTTCTGACCTCCTACACAATGCCACATTCCCAAATGACAGTCCTTGCATCATGACTCCCTTCCATACACTCTAACGACTTCATATTTATTATAGTTCCAGAGTGCCCTGTGTTTTATAATAGCTGAATCTCGTTTCCCTTCTTTATTACAATATCTTCATATTCTTTTAGATACTTTCTTCCCTCACTTAACCATACTCCCAGATATTTGTACTTTTCTACGTGTTCTATCACTGTGTCCTGTATCTCCAGGGGTTCCCCCTTCTCGTCGTTGAAAACTATTATACCTGACTTGTCCCTACTAAATTTTAGTCCTAAACTGTACCCTTCCCTGCTGCAAATCCTAATCAGTACCCGTATTGTCTCACGACTCTCTGATACGAGTAAAATGTCGTCTCCATACATTAACCCTGACAATACTTGATTTACTTTGTCCTTCCTCTATGTAAATCAGGTCAAAACCTAGGTTGCACTGCTCTAACCTTTTTTCCATCTCACTGAGGCATATCATAAAGAGCAGGGGAGACAATGGGCAACCCTGTCTAAGTCATCTTTTTATTGCTGCAGGTCTTGTAGTTTCGGCTTCCCATGTAATAACTGCCTATTCTCCGTATAAACCCGTTCTAGAAACCTAACCATGGTTCCCCCGAGCCCATATCCCTTCAGTTGGTCCCAGAATTTTTCCTGATTCACATTTTCATATGCCCATTTGATGTCCAAAAATGCTACCCATAATGTCCTATGACTTGTCATTGCTATCTCTATGCACTCAGTCGGATTATGAATAAGTTGTCATCTAGTCGTCTATCCCCTCTGTAACCGTTTTAAAGCTGCCCCAGAATCTGCTTTCTCTCTGCCCATTCTTCCATTCTTCTTTTTATAATTTGCATAGCCACTCTGTATATTACTGAAATTACTGTGACTGGTCGGTATGATTTGGTACTGTCTTCGTCGCCCTTGCCCTTATATATTAATCTCATCCTGCTCAATTTCGAGTCACTGGGTACCTCCCCTCCCATAAGTATCTGGCCAATCACGTGCCTTAGTTTCAATTTGCTTGTTTTGCCTAGAACTTGTATCAGTCTCATTGGTATGCCGTCTGAACCTGTCAAAGTTCCGGCCAGAACCTTTCCTTCTGCTTTTCCTCATTCCCTTGTGGTCATTTCCTCTTCTTCACTATGATCCTCCTCTTGTGCTGTGTATACGCTACCATTCCATAGGGCCTGATCTGGTTCTAACTCCGAAAATGCTGCTTCGATTGTATGTCTAATGCATTCTCTTGCCTCTTCCCCATCTACCCTTGTCCCTTCCTGTGTGGTTAATGTCTGCTGGTACCCTCGGTCTTTTTGTTCTGTGCACTGATGTGTTCCCAGAACCTTTTTGCCGCATTCCTATCGTTCTGCTTTATCTCTATCATCCACTGGACCCCTGCCCTCCCAATTTTGGCCTGTATTAATGTTGATGCCTCCCACTTTCTTTCCTGAAAGTCCTCCCATCTTGATGCTACTTCGGCTAGTGTGGCCCCCTTTTTCTTTGACCATCTGTGTTCTATAGATGCCGCAAGAGAAATTATCGAGGCAGAAAATATCGCAAACATAACGACATATGTGTTAGCACTCCGTCTTTAACCTTACCACAAAAAGAATTAGACTACCTAGCCTTACATTAATTTCAATTTAGTTAGCTTTAAATTTAGCATCACATCGAAAGAAAAGAAAAAAGTACCAGTTATTCTCCCTGGCCCTAGCCTATAATACAAATAGAAGAAAAGAAAAGTGTAAATATACCCGAGAGTTGTTAGTCATCGCTGCGTAAGTGTCTCTTTCTTTTGTGTGTGTGTTGACTCGAGTGACTGTTTTGCGGGTGCGCTGTTCCCCCTGTACATCATGAGCAACCAACTCGCCCGAACCTCTGTGTTAACAAGCTTGATGGCGACTTTGTATTTGTAGTCCCACAGGCTGGGCAATCGTGGAGTAGCTTTGGGCGCCGGCGGCTCTTGCGCCTAACCCGGGTGGGGGCTTGCTGTTTCCGCTGCAGCGAGTTGATGTCCTTATGGTAGGCTCTGAGCAAGGCAATGTCGCTCAACTGGTCATTTTGATCTTTGGACTGGCTCTTTTTCTTCTGCCGCTGCTGCTGCTGCGAAGACTCAATGGAGCTGTACTGCATCGCAGTGGGATCATACATCCTTATCGACGTCGACGTCACTTGGCTGAAGTAAAGGCTGGTCTTCTAGCTAGAATCTAACGTTAGGCTGAGCTGTTTCCTCTTGTCAGACCCTTTCGGACCGGCAGAGACGTACTTGTGCAAGCCTAACTAGGCCTAGCGCGTCTCTAGGACGGCGAAGAATATCAAGTCCCGTATGCCGAAACATTGCGGACTTATCGGGCTAATGATGACGTAAAACGGATCCTTGCACCCTAAAATTATCCGCATTCACGTTTTTGCATCGCATTAGGTCTTCAAGCCGTTGAGATAAGAAATTTTCGAAGGAGCAGAATTGTATGGCATCCAATTCTGCTCCTTCAAAAATTCTGATTTCACTAACGATGGCGTAATGCGCGGACTTTATCTTCTACACCTGATTTTAGCTTACGTCCAGGCGCATCCGACGCTAAGAGTTAATTGGACCAATCAAGCGGCGTTAAAAGCCCAAGTCACTGGGCCTAATTAGCTCGTGGTATCGGCTGCGTCCGGACCTAAGGTGAAATCATGTGTAGAATACAAGGTCTGCGCATTACGCCATCGTTAGTGAGCCCCCGACCCGTTCCAAACACATCGACACTCGACGGGAGGACGCGGCAAAGAGGCAGCCCCTTGGGTCATCGCCGTGTGCTCGCATTGCGCCCGCTGTGAGACGACCGACTGCATTGCTGCGCAGCCTGCTGTAAGCCGTCGCAAGAGGCTTTGAAACCAGTCTTGTCTCTGTCGGTCGAAGTCAAACGCTAGTCTGTGAACGGGCAGTCACAAGGCGATGGCGCGGACTGTTCCTCCGGGTCTTGTCTGCTCATGCGCAGTGAGATGCTTCCCCTGACCCCCGGTGCCCACCCCTCCACCGCCCCCGATGCTGTTCCCGCTGATGGCGGCCGCCGCAACCCAGCCTCGCCAGATGGTGTACGTGTTCCCTCCGCTCGGTCAGCTGGAGCCGTCCTGCGTGCGCCTGGTGACGGACAGCGCGGACGCCTCGACGGCCGTCGCTTGCTTGCTGGGCTTCTTCAGGGTCGTCTGCAGGGACGGCTACCGACTGGTGCGCACGCCCCACATTCTCCCACGCTTCCATCTAGAAAATGAGACACGATTTCTTGGCTCGCATGTGAATAAACTACGCAGCGCAGGAAGCTGAAACTCTGGGAGAATATGACGCTAGCGGTGGACATAAAATGCGAAATTTCGAGCACATGACGTTAGCTGGGTGAGGATATACGAAAGAAAAAAGAAAAACAAATTTTCTATATGAGCCGGCGACCACCTAAGCCTAATATTTATCGAACAAATGTGAGAATGAGGGCGTCTGTTGCATTTATTTTAGCGAAGAAGCTTGTCAGTAAGAGTGCGATCAGTCTTGTATGTGGAACTAGAAAAGTAATCGATTACAATTACAATTATTCTTGATAAAAGTATTTAATTATATTACTCGATTTCTCGAGAAGAAAAGTAATTGACCTTAGCATGGAAAAGTAAGCCCTACTTTCCCGATTACTTCAGATTTTCAAAACGACAGATATGTCTGCCTCTTTGAAAATGGGTATTCAGTATTGTCCATTATTAGATTAGAATCACCGAACTCTAATCTACGTATCTTCTTAACTCACCAATTTCGCTAAACTATCCTCCTTTCGGAGACTTGGTTCGAGTATTCCTCTTGGCAGGATACTTGTACAAAAAGCGCCTTTAGGAAGGGAGGGTAAAAAGTACCGGTTACAAGTTTTAGTACATCCAAAACTAATCAAACTACATTTGTGATTACAGCCTAATAAATCATATTTAAAAGATTACAAAATCACGTCAAAAGGTAATCGATTACAAGTAATTTTATTACTTTGTAATGAGTATCGCAGAAGTCTGAATACAATATTTTTATTTTCAATCAATCAGTCAAGCAGAATGAGTTTTCGTTAGCCCGAAGTCTGCCGCAATCGCTTAGTGACAAACATCTTTGTGTCCAGATGGTGATAGCGTAAAAAAATGTTGGAAACGAGGTGTCTCGGGCGGGGATCTGGACAGTGTTGTGTCCTTTTAGTGGAACGAGGCAGTACAAGACAGGTCGTTCTTCGGCCGTCATGCGTATTGGCCGAGAGATTTGACTTCATTGTGCTTTGCATCGCGGTGCACCACACAAAACCACGCCGCAGTTGCCCCACAGTCGAGGACTTCAAACTGAAGGACCTCGTTAGGGACGCACACCTGGTCATTACCTGCTGCGTAAAAACGAGCGGCAGAAAATAAATGCGCGACCCAACAGGCAATAATGCATGCATAAATTCAACCCACATTATTGACTGCGGCATTCGATGTCACCAGAAATTGAGAGAACGTTATCCTCACATATTTGTTTGCCGCGCGTACTGCCTACGTACAGCAGCCAGCGTAAAGGACGCCCGCCATATTGAATTCCCACATGAGCGCCGCCTTGTCTTCCTTTCCTACTTATCTTACCTATTTCTTGTTGTTTTTAATATGGGGGAGAGGAGAGCGTGTGATCACGTCAAAGCACTAAGCTCGGATTGGAAAGAGTAGTGGGTAGGCGCGAAGGTTAGCTGCCTTTGTCTCTCTCACTAGTTCCCTCCAATCTGTAAGGTATGGCTTTGTCCGACGAGACTCTGGCAGAGCGTTGCCATGCACAGCCGCCGAGTGGAAGAGGAACAAGCAGCGCGAGGTTGTTGTTGGTCCCGGCGGTTGGAATGAGCGGGCAGGATTTACGAGTGTCATAGATAAAGTGTTTCATAGACGTTGGAACCTGACAATTGGCGGCTCGTCCGGGATTTGAGATATCTCATCGATTGCTCTGCATGACGCCGGACTTTCCCCGTACGATGATGCAGCAGACGTATGGTTCAGCGTTCCATCGGGAATATAACGCCGCCCACATTCGCGAGATTGCAGCGCCCATCCAGCTAACAGAAGGTGAGCTCGACCTGAGCTGCCTCAGCCCTTGCAGCCCTTGTTGCCCTCTCCGTTGGTAACGCCAGCCGTCACTGCGACCAACGGAGTGCCCGATCAAGATCCCATGCATGCCCTGTGGATCTCCGCCCAGCCTCCCAGGTTCTCTGGCTTTGTAGATCTACAGTCACCAGAAGGGTTCACAGATAGTCTCGAGAGTTACTGCCTAATTCACGGTGCCAAGCTGTGGTTTCGCTTCGTGGGGGAGTTTACGAGCTGGGGCAGCTTCGTCATCGCGTTCCAGAGTCAGTTTGCGCCAGTAAACAAGAAGAAGCGACTGAAAGAGGAGCTGCGGAAACGAACTGAACAATCCTAAGAAATCCTGAAGCAGTTTATATTTGTCATCAGCAGTTACTATGACAGGGTCGGCGAGCCTGCGATTGATGCGCAGAAGGTGGAGAGGGTACTCCGACAGATGCACCCGCAGTTCGGGGATCTCGTTGAAGAAAGGACCTTCGCCACGCTCAAGGGTTCCGCCGACGCTTCCGATGGATTCATGGAGCGCGTGTGTCGACGACTCCAATACGCACCTCTCCCAACTTACAAACCAAGTGGTCAGGGATTTGGTGTTCCAAAATCTAACGACGACGCCAGCGACTCGTTCATTTCCGGTGGCGGATCAGAGTATAGCAGCCGGGCTCCAGGCTTCGTGGCAGAGGTGACGCCTAGGCTTTAAGACGCTCACAAGTTTGCGATAGAGAACTCGGAGAACAGCCCAAGAGCAGCAGCGCGGACTACTGCAACAGAAATCGACGACAGTGCAACTTTAGTATCGGTAACCTGGTGCTCCGTGACCTGCATCCTCTGAGCGATGCACAGCAAGGGCGTGGCGGCAAAATTGGCACCGATACGCTCTGGGTCATTTGTGGTGGTGGGGAAAGTGGGGTTGAACGACTATCGCTTGAAGGAGCGCAACACTGGAAGACCAGCGGGACAGGCAGATATGGTGACCAGCTGCTGAAGTTTTATGAAGACCGGCATAATATTTAATCTATGGGGAAGGATTGTAAGGTATCAGTTTGTCCGACGAGACTCGGCGAGCGTTTCCATGCACAGCCACCGAGTGGAGGAGGAAAAAAAATGCAGCTCGAGGTAGTTGTTCGGCGTTCGGAATGAGCAGGGCATGGTTTACGGGTGTCAGTAAAGTGTTCTGCATGCGGCGTTGGAACCTGACAAATCAGAGCAGACAAGAGCGTTGTCTGCCCTTCACGCAGACTCTGGCGTTCGGCGTTCGGACACCAGATTCTCTCCGAAGAGCAGAATATGCTCTGTTCGCTCT
>JAZHYW010059206.1:0-27362 GCA_037355805.1 Ixodes ricinus | reverse complement strand
CATGCTTCCGTTCCGGTTACGTCTTGCTGTTCCGACACATCCATGGCTGGGAACCACTGCTCCACGGATTGGCCAGATACGGTTCAGCTTCGCTTCGACCAATTACGGTTGGGTTTCCGGACTGGTTATTTCCGGTTCATTTTACAGTTTCTAGAAATCCGGTTTGCTTATGGTTCCGATATGACGGACTGAAATTCCGGATTCATTCCGGTTTATTTTTCGACAGTTTTTTTTTGTAGGGTCCAGTTTAAATTGTGTGTAATCAAAACCAGTTCGCTTTTTTCCTAAATTAGTTACTCATATACACTTCTGTTTTATAATCAGGGAGATAAATACGACCCACTAAATTCATGCTTACATGCATGGATACGCCCACTAATTTTGAAGAAGAAATCTGTAAAATTTTTTCCTTGCAATCAAGGAAACTACGCGACTATGGCTGACAAACTTTTATATTTTTTGTTTGTTTGAAGACCTGAGTGCTGATGTCGATGTGGAGACACTCTGGAATATGTTTAAGACAAAGCTAAAATCTCTTACTGACACTTATGTTCCGTCAAAGTTATAACCTCCAGAAGACGCAACGACAAGCCATGAATTAACAAAAATCTACGTGACATTATTAATAAAAAAAGGCGAGTGTTTGTAAAGCTCTGAGAAAATAGCAAAGCTGGTAATCCGGTCCCCCTGAAGAAGCTTACAGCCCTTTTTAAGGATAAGGTGTCCTATATTAAAACCATGTTTCACAACTCTCTTGACGAAGAGTTAAAGCGGAACCCGAATATATTTCAGGAAATATGTTAAGCCCTCAAAGAGAGCGCCACGAGCATTCCACCCATTAAACATTGCGGACGGCTAGTAGATTAGGAATATGATACGGCTATGCTCTTGAACAGTTATTCTGAGTCTGCATTTATGTTACCTATAGCGGGTGCGCTCCGTTCATTTTCCTTTAATTTAGAAGATAGCATGCCTCTTATTGAAATAAGCCAAGATGGGATCCTCACACTGATAAATAACCCAAAGTAACAAAAAGCTACCAAGCCGATTGGGGTATCTTGTCGCGTTCTAAAGGAGTGCTCTGGTATCTCTGTCATGTTTTTTGTTTTATTTGAAGCTCACTGTCCACTGTCAGTCGGCCCAGTGAATGGAAGAGAGCACATGTTGTTCCAGCATACAGTAGCGGGCCAAAAATAGAGTAGATAACTATATTCCAATTTGCCTACTCTGTGTGCGCTCAAAAATACTAGAACACATAATTTACAGTAACCTCGTCAAACATCTTCGTATAAACAACTTCCTAAATCCTATCAGCATGAATTCAGAAGTGGTTTTTGCATGCGACACTAACCTAGTTGAATTTTATCGTGACATATAGCTTATTCTTTTGATAGAGGAGCGCATCCTTTTAAATTTCCAAAAGGCATTCCACATTGGTCCCCCATAAATTAATATGCTGTAATAGCGAAGTCTGTTAACCTTCCTGATAGTCATTTTAGAGTGCAGCTCTTAGGCGCCTGTTTCCGGGTTGAGCGGTGTCGCCGTCGGCGTCGGTGTAACCATGCGTATTGCATTATGTGACGCTTCCCGCTAAAGTCAGATCGGAAATTTCCTCGCTAAATTCAGCGGTGAAATCGACTTCCCTGACCTCCACACCAATTTAGTTTCCCGCTAAACTTAGCGGTGAAATAGACGTCACGTGACCTCAACACCAATTTAGTTTAACGCACTAAATTTGGTGGGTTTTCTGCTAAATGTAGCGGGGAAATTGACGTCACGTGACCTCAACTCCCTTGCTAACAGAGCCGTATATGGGGAGAGTTTGGCCAGTGTATAATCCCGCCGCCATAAAGGTACCCAGAGGGCAGGGAATCGCGACTGGAAAAGATCCTTTGCTACCTTCTCTACGGGCCATTCGTATCAAAGGCTTTTCCGTGACATTCAAGAATACCACAGAATCTTGAGAGCCATCTTCGAGTCTGGGCTGTACAAAGAAACAATCCGTGAGTTCAAGCGCAAGCTTAATATGTAGGCACTTATTCAAAGTGCCTACACATTAAGATGCAGCCGCCTGCGTTCACGACAAAGAATATCCAGGACGTCCTCCGCATGAACTTGAATGTCGCAGTGAACATTCAAAAGCGCTGCAGACCGATCAGTCGCTCATTCGAAGTGGACGCTCTCAAGTATGTTTTAAACCGTCGTAGTGAAGAGAACGAGCGCTCAGCTTCCGCCGTTGTTATGCGCAGAGTCGCTAGAATCTTGAGGAGAAGATGGACGTTTGGGAATAGGGCGTCCGGACAGAGAGCGACCGCCTGCAGCGCGGACGTGACGGGCGTTTCACGTTTCAACCTCAGCGCCTCCTCTAATCCTTCCGTGGGTGTCCTGCACCACTTAGTTCACCATGCGTCGTCATTGGGGAAAGGCTAATAATGCCGTTGACCCTCCCCTCCCCTCGAAATAAAATCCTGGCTGCGCCACTGACGTTGTGTTAGCGAAATCCGAAAACGAAGGGAGCAACATTGGGCAGACAGCCAGCGATGCGGTCAAGATGGCGGCATGCAAGTGTGCGTTCGCCGCACGTGTAACCTTTAATTTTATTTTCCTGTATTAAAGTTTATTAATTTTCCTAAAAGTTTGTTTAATCGGAGGAAAGCCAACATCTCAGAAGTCGGATTCACCGAAAACCTTCGTGGTGAGGCGATCCTGGAAGCCGATGTCGTCGGATTGCGCCGACGGTGATGCTCGCTGACTTTTCAATTGACGCTACGGGTAGTGCCGAGCCCGTGCCGTCGTCGTGAGGTAGCGGCCGTGGAAAGTGGGCTCTTCGTGTCGCCTGCAGACTGCGTGCGTGTGGACGCTGTCTCAACGGGTACCGTCTTCGTGAGGTGCCTGACGGCGGAAACGTGAGTCTTCGTGCTGCCTCGTGGGGACCGTGCGTGCGGACGCTCTGTGTGACGTCTGCAGGCCTAGACGCGTAACCGAAGGCGAAAAACAAAAACAGCAACTGTGTGTACGCCTAGGAAGACGCCTAGACAACCCCAAAGATGGCAAACGGCGACGGAAACGAGATAATGCAAGCGCTATTGGAACAAAACCGAAGGTTACTCGACCTCGTCGAGAGAAAACCAGAAACGTTCCATGTTATGCCGGACCTCAACAAGGCTATTCAGGACTTCGACGGCGAAGGCTCGTCACACGAGGCCGGGGCGTGGCTCAAGAGTATCGACTCCATGGCAGTTCTGCACGGCTGGCTGGACAGCTTCAGGCTGGAGAACGCTAGGCTCCACATGAAGGGACCTGCTCGATTTTGGCTTCAGGCCCGTGTCGAAGACCTTACTACGTGGGAGGACTTCAAGGTCGCCTTTGGAAAAACCTTTGTGGGCCAAACAAGCACAGCCGAAAAATGGAAGCAGATGCAGGAGAGAATCCAGATGAGGGGAGAGTCTACCACTGCTTATTTCCTCGGAAAGACCTTGTTGTGCAAGGAATTGGGCCTCGGTGTGCGAGATACCAAGGAGCAAGTTTTGGTTGGGCTGCGGTCTAGAGACGCGTGCATCTCCTTGACGGCAAAGGAGCACAGGGACGAGGATGAATTGTTTGCAGACCTGCGAAGGCTGGAGAGAATAAGTGAATCAAGGATTCAGACGTCTCCAAGGGGCAAGCCACACAGCGGTGATCCAGGTGCAACGACACCTCGCGTCAGGTCATCAACCTCAAGGTCATGGGCTACTGCGCGTCCAACCGAGCAAACAACTAGTGAAATACGCCTCACAGATGAGAAGAGTGCGGCCAGAGGCTCAATGAGTCAAGGAAGCAACATGGTCAAACCGACGGATCAGGCAAGTGCTGGGGGACCACCCAAGAAAACACCGGAATCCTCGAAGCGAGATCAAGCCGAGCAAAAACGCTACAGTTGCGGAAAGTACGGACACATGGCGAGAAACTGCCCAGCAACAACCCTGTTGGCAACTTCGTGGTGAATCAGAGTCCAGCAAGTGACAGTGATCCAGCAAAATTCCTGAAGACGGCTCTTATCAATGGAACTCACCAGCTCTCGGTGATGATCGACCCTGGAAGTTCAGACTGTATATTGCGCCATCGAGCAGCTGAAAAGTGCAACCTACAAGTTGTGTGCAAGGGCTCTTATGGATTTGGGAACACCGACACATCTACAGTGCGGTCAATCGGAACCTCGGAGGTCGACATTGAAATCGACGACGTGGTGTGCCATAAGGTCAAGGTGATCGTTGTCAACGACAGTGCCCTGCCTGTGGACATGCTGGTCGGTAGGACCTGGACGGAACAAGACCACATTGCATACCCTTAGCAAAAAGAGGCTGTACTTGAAACGAATTTGAAATATATTGAATATGAATATTCATTTTGTGTTCATTCTGTATTATTCTGTCCGCATTCGAAATACGCACGTAATGTATTCAAAATATGTCATAAATATTAATCAGAAAATATTTTAGATATATCAAAAATAATTCCTTCCCCTCAAGATGTTATTTGTGTCCTAAAAAGCGGCTATGCAATTTTTTATTTTTTTTATTTTGTTAGTAAATGTATTTCTGTGGTATTTGAAGGCTCTACTAAACATATCCCACAACTACACATCAGAAACGAACACAAACATAAATACCATGATGCACTGAACACCTGAATCACAGTCCCATTGACTGCTCTGGAGCCTTATATAGCCTACATATTCAATGCAATCATTTGGCCAGTGACCAGTTATGCACTTATTAAGGATCTAAGTATTCTATCTTCTCCTATGGAGTCGGTCAAATGGGAAACAGTGTTTGAAGTTCGTGGACGATATCTCTTACTAAAAGCATTGGTACAACTAAAAGTCAATTTGGCGCAGTCGCTAAAACAATATCCACAAAAACGGCTTCTAAAAAGAAATGGTATTGCTTCTCTGCATAGCACCACTCAGGATGAAGCGAGTCAAGCTAATTTCTTTACTTTAAAATAGTAATTTTGCTTTTCTTTACTAGTTGACTATTTAATATGGTTATTAACGTCACTATATTAAAGTTACTATTCACATCACATACAATGGCGAGTATACACATTCAGTGAACTAGCATTGCGCTAACACAATACCACGCCAAACATATTCTGCTCACAGCTCTTGCTAAAGCTTTCCAGCATCAGCAAGTGTTGTGGTTGTAGTTCCCGAACCCTGTTTGTGATTGGTGTGCAAGAAACTAATCAGGTGTGTTCTTGATAGAAAAAAGTAAACAGTAACATAAACTTCTCTGATTCATCAGTGCGATGCTGCACAACTCAATTGACAAACTAATCAAATGTTGTATTTAGGCAGATCAATGTACTCCGCATCTGCTTGAAGTGAATTTCTGATAAGCGAGCTTTTCAATACTTTGGTAGTTTAAGTCAAATTACCAAATTATTGCAGTCAAAATATACTTAGGCTATAACACAACAATATTTACGATTTCTAGATATTTTAGGAGCATTCTGCACATAATTTTGATCGCTGCCTTTTTTTAGGGTTGGAGTATATTTTGTTTGAAATAAACTAATATTTTAAGAAATCTAATTGAAAGGTATTTTCTGCCTTCTAATTTAGTATTTACATATTTCAGAACGCATGAAGAGATGTTCAAATGTAGATTAAATAAAGGCATTTCAAAACTATTTTCAGAAATATATTTTAGAACTAAGTAAAAAAAAGAGGTGTGTATTTTCGGTCTATTTTTTGTGTACTTACAATTATGAGCTGTACTTCAAATACACTCAAATTAGAATGTGGTGTATTTCACACGTCTTACTTTTCGCTAAGGGTACCTGCGCATGGGAGATGAGCTCAGGATTGGCTACCGTGATGATCTTCCGTTTTGTGACATCGACCTTGCCCAGATGAAGCCTTCCAAGGAACCACTGCGTGTCAAGGAAACCATGGTGCTGCCCAAAAGAACTGTGTGTTGGGTGACAGTGGAGACCAGTAAGAGTGAAGGAAGTCTCATCGTACCTAGTGGGACTGACAAGGGAATGCTGCTTCACGTCGAACACGGAAGGGTTGAGATACCCGTGTTGAACGACAAGGATGAAGACCAACAGCTGCTCAAGGGAAGTTTGTTTGCTCACGCTGAATTGCTCTCAGGAGAGCGAAGAGTTAACCCCAGTGAGGACTGTGCCTCAGCAAGAGCCCATCGATCGTGGCATGCTGAATGTCGGAAAGGACATCAATGAACAGCAAGTGGATGCACTGCTGAAGATGCTGAATGAGTATAGAGACTGCTTCGCACTGAATCTGTCTGAGTTGGGGTGTTGCAACCAACTAGAAATGACCATCACGGAGAAACCTGGAAGTACCCCAGTCAGCTGCAAGCCGTACAAGACTAATGCAGCGGAAAGGGAAGCGATCCAAAAAATTGTCGAAGAGTGGAAGGCGACTGGTATCGTCACCGAAACAACGTCGCCATATGCTAGTCCAGTGCTACTCGTGAAAAAGAAAATGGAGAAAATCGTCTTGTCATAGACTATCGACGGCTCAACAGCCAGACTGTGCCAGAACACTTCCCATTACCAAACATTAACGACCAGCTGCAACGACTGTCCGGAGCACGAATGTACTGCGTGTTAGACTGTGCAAACGGATACCTCCAGCTTCCACTGAGTGAGGAATCGAAGGCCAAAACTGCATTCATCACGCCTGATGAGACTGGACAGTTTGAACGTATGGTGTTTGGGCTAAGAAACGGCCCGGCTGTATTTCAACGTCTAATGAACAAAGTCCTTGGGACTCTGCGCAACAGTGTAGCATTGTGCTACATGGACGACTTGTTGATTCCAGCCAAGGACTGGGAGGACTTGCTGGTTCAGCTCAAACAAGTCCTGGATGCTCTGCGGGCTGCCGGACTAACCCTGAAACTCTCCAAGTGTGTGTTTGGGAGTGACGAACTTGATTACTTAGGCTTCAAGATTGTGAAGGGCTACCTGCAGCCAGGTGAAGTGAAGCAACGAGCCATACTGGAAGCTAGCACGCCGACCGATGTTCACGGCGTCAGGAGGTTTCTGGGCCTGGCAGGATTTTTCAGACGGTTCATTCCCCACTATGCCCTGAAGGCAGAACCTCTTACTCGTCTGACCAAGAAAGACACAAAGTTTACATGGGGAGTAGAGCAACAGGAGGCTTTCGACCAGCTCCGAAAGGAACTAACAGAACCCCCGATACTGAAGTTGTATGACCCTTCAGCCCCAACTGAACTCCACACGGACGCAAGCATGCATGGACTTGCGGGAATGATTCTTCAGCAAGACGAGTCAGGAGGCTGGCACCTGGTGTTTTGTGTCAGTAAGCGCACCACTGATGCCGAGAAGAACTACCATGCAGGAAAACTAGAGCTCATGGCAATAGTCTGGAGTATGGAAAGACTTCGTCCATTCCTTCTAGGCATTCCGTTCACGCTGGTAACAGATTGTCAAGCAATCGTGTACCTCAATGCACACAAGACTCTTAAACCACAGATAGCAAGGTGGTTTGACTTACTACAGGAGTATGACTTCGAGGTGAAGCACCGTGCAGGTGAGAAAATGGCTCACGTGGACTACCTGAGTCGTGAACTCGTAGGGGCGTCGGAGGACACCCTTGATGAGGTCGTCGAAACCAGGGTTGAAGTGTGCCTCACCTTAGGTCTAGAAGACCAAGTTGTGGTCATCCAGCGATCTGACGCAGACTTGGCTAACCTCGCACAGATTCTCGAGAAGCCAATCAAGAAAAGGACCAAAGAGGAAAGTGTCAAGGTCAAGAACCTACGACTGAAGGATGGAAAGCTGTTTTACGTGGAGGAAGACGGACGACTCCTTTTCGTGATGCCTAAGAGCATGCGTAAAACACTGTGTGTCAAGTTTCACGACTTGCAGGGACATTTTAGCACAGACCGAACTGTGTCGAAAATCAAGGAACTCTATTGGTTTCCTCGGATGAAGCGCTATGTGCATCAGCACATCCGTAGGTGTTTCGAGTGTCTGATCACGAAGGTACCAGGAGGGAAGAAGCCTGGACTTCTGCACTCAATACCGCCTGGGAAGAGGCCATTTCAAGTTGTACACGTGGACCATGTTGGTCCGTTTGTGAAGAAGTTCCAAGAAAAACCAGTGGATCTTGGTGCTGGTGGACAATCTGACCAAGTTTGTACGCCTCTACCCTGTGCGAGACACTTCGGCAAGGAATGTACTGCGGTGCATGCAGAGTTTTATCACAGAGTTTGGACTACCGGAACGCATCATTTCGGACCGTGGTTCCTGTTTCACATCCCACAGCTTCGAAGCCTTCTGCCAGGAAAATGGTGTGGCTCACACACTGAACTCATCACACCATCCAAGGGCTAACGGCCAGGTAGAGCGAGTGAACCGAACCCTGGTACCGTGCATTATGGCTACAATCGAGGACCCAACTCACAAGGACTGGGATCAGAACATCAAGGAGGTAGAGAGCTACCTGAACACAGCATATAATGCCTCAACAGGCACTAGCCCCTTCAGGCTTCTGCATGGATATCAACCAAGGATGCAAGACGGTGTCCTCAGATGGCTAAACACAGAGAATGATGAGTGGGTGTGTCCAGAGCAACTTCAAGAGACGGCTCAAAATGACATAATGACCCAGCAAGGAAAGTCGAAGCAGTACTTCGACAAGCATCACTTCGCAGCGGAAGGGCTGAGCGTTGGAGACGTAGTGGTCATGCGCTGCATTCCAGAGCACACCGGCGTCCCAACAAAAACCCAGAAGTTCAGAGGCCCACTGACTGTGACGGAAGTACTCCCAGCGGACACCTACAGAGTGACCGAGATGAATGGAAAGAAGAGGGTCTACTCAACAACCGCCCACATCAGCCAACTGAAGAGATGGGGTGGAAGATGCCAAGAACCGTCCGACCAATCAAGCACCGACGAAGAAGACAGTGTGCCGAGACGTAGCACGCGTGTGCCCAAAAGACCTTCGTACCTTGGGGACTACGCCACATGAACTGAGGACAGTTCGCTGCCAGGAATGGCCGAGTGTTAGCGAAATTCGAAAACGAAGGGAGCAACATTGGGCAGACAGCCAGCGATGCGGACAAGATGGCGGCATGCAAGTGTGCGTTCGCCGCACGTGTAACCTTTAATTTTATTTTCCTGTATTAAAGTCTATTAATTTTCCTAAAAGTTTGTTTAATCGGAGGAAAGCCAACAGTTGAGTCTCGTACCTCAGTCAGACAGGCTAATTTAGTGCACTTCAACCAAGTGCACTTCGCCTTTAGTGCATGTCATTTCTGTAGTATGCCACACTCGATTCTTCCTGAAAAAAACACTGACTTCAATTGGTTTGACGAACTCACTTCACTCGATCGAGTCCGTGACCTCTACAGCAGTTTTTCAACAGTAAAGCGTAACAACACAGAAACCAAAAAAGTGGCCTAAATTTTATTTTTAAGAAGATGAAAAATTTGTGAAAGAGATGATAGACAAGAGTGTCATTGAAAAAATAAATGGTTGTTTGGATTCAGAAAAAATAAATGGTTGTTTGGATTCAGTTTTGGCTGGCCTGTACCAAGATTACCGCCGGGGTGAATCAATAAAAGGCGACGACAAAGTCAGTCATTCCCATGCTATCTTGGTTAGCAGAGGAGAATAGAACCTACATTTGTTTCAGCATGTAGTTGTATGAGGCCATACGATAATCATAATCTATATAAGGCAGTGTCAGGACCTCCATCGCAGACCTCCGTGGGACGAAGCGAAACGCCAAGGTTGGATATTCAAATGAAATGAAATTAAATCAAATCAAAAATTTTTCCAAGAAACACTAGAAGGAGTCCTAGACAAATAGCTGTAAAAACAGCTGGACTGGGTTTAGATCCCTTCGTTGACATTGGCAGCAATTTTGGTAAAACACTTTCTGCTAGTATAAACATATAATTTCATCATAAACAAATTATGATATGATACAGTAAGTGAGCTAGGAAGCAACGAGGATTTAAGACGGCAAGTCTTGTTTAATATTTGTGTGTGTGTTTATGTTGTTTGTGAGGCATTTATTTAGAACATGTGGTACATTGTTATGTAAGGATTGTAAATTATAATTTGTGCGGGTATGCTGGAGGACTTGTGCCACTTTGCAGCGTATGCTGATATCACTGTCATGCTTTCAATCTCAGAAACTGTGTATAATAAGTCTGTGAAAGATGTAGATGAGAAACGAATAGAACAAAGTAAGCGATACTCATACGTGCGTTCAACAGGAAATATTTGATATTTTGAAAATAAAGGCTTTGTTGGGTCTAAATAAGAAACATTGGCAATCTGAATTAATTTCTTTACTAGTAAAAAAATGCTTCCAAAATTAGTTTTTGTTGTAGCATCCCATAAAAAATCAATGCAAAATATTTTAAGCTTAATGTTGAGGGGTAAAACATTGCGGCCTCTTGAGACAATAACAATTACCCGAGAGAGTTGTTATCAAATAAATCACATCACAATCCCAAGTCATATACTCTGAAGAAAAAAAACCTAACGTTTTATGTTCTTGGATTATTTCGATTGATGATGTACCCAGTGAAAAAGTACGATTTATGGAAATTAGTTTTATTTTATTTTATTTTATTTTAACAAAATTGTTTTGGACGACAGTGTAAGACCATTATTATCAAACCGCAATGCAAATTTGTTAGAGTAGAATTGGATTTTGATAGCAGTGTATCAGCATCGGTCGGTGAGAGAAGATACTAGTAGCGTCCGCACTATAACAAACTGCACTTGGTTGTCAGGATTGGCTAGGCCATTAATGTAGACATAGAACAAGAAAGGGACAAAGTATACTCTTCCTGCGGAACACTGCAAAAAAACATTTGGGAAACAGGTAAAAGCACTGTCAAGAATTACACACTGTTTTCTATTTATTATATAGGACCGAAGTAAAACGAGTGGTACGCCGCGGACGCCATATCGACTGGGTTCTCATGAGCAGTATCGCGTGATTTAGAACATCAAACGCTTTATTGAAATCAATTAACGCACCTAATGCAATCAACTTTGTTTCTATATTCTGAAGTATAATTTATTTTTGAGATAACATGGCGGCTTCTCTGGATTTACCTTCTTTTTTGTTTATCTTGGCTTCCGATGATCGATCAGAATCATCCAATTGGCGTAAATATACTTCAATAAAATAACCTTGTTTTGCAACGTGTCGTTTTTTAAATAGACAAAATATGGACAAACCGTTTATGCCTTCACTTTAACATTTTATGCGCTAGATAGTACTTTACTTGTCGTTATTGCCATAAGTTTTGAGTGACACAAATTGTTTCCGTGTGACACCAAAACACTTGAAGTGGAATTCGGAAAGCTTGAGTGCACTCGGTTAAAGTGCACTCAATTAACCCATCTGACAGGGGTATTAGTTACAATATACGAACTGGTCGCAACCATGCCGATGGTTAAGAAACAAAATTTATTTATATATTTATTTACCTTAAGGGCCCTTTTGGGCATTACATAGGGGGGAATTTTTCACACTAATTTAAGAAACAATACAAACAATGAACAGATATCCGTAACACACTGCGAGCAAGGAAAAGAAAAAGAAAAAAGCCACGAAGAAAGTATTCAAAGTTGTCATGGCGAAGGAAAGCATACAGAGTGACAATGACTTAGGATTTTTCTGAGATAAAAGAAATAAAGAAGCCTTAAAAATTTTGGTAATCCTGTATGACTGCAATGTTACTTTGTAAGGCGTTCCATTCATTACTTGCGAGGTTCAGCGGGAGCGGTCTATATTTTTGTGCTCAGAAATCGCGTGTGGAAACATCGTTTTCGCAATAAACACCACGCGCAAGTCTTTTGTTTATTGTACACACACAACCGCAATTGAAATGGAGCACACGCAGCAAAGACGGCACAGTCATTAACAGCCGATACTAACACCATGGCAACGAGCACCTCGGCTTAAATCACCGTACCTTTTTGACAAGACGCGTGTTCTTTTTTGTTGTGGACGCGACTTGGAGAACGATGTCTCATCAGGCGTTGTTAACGGTGGCCACAGCAGTCGCCATGCTTCTTATCTGCCAGGGAGCCTCGTCTGTCGTCCCTGCAGAAGTACTGAAGACTCTGAAGTCACAAGGAACCTTCACTATCATCCTGGCACTTCATGAACGGGAAAGTGAGAACTATATGTCCTGGATCACCCGCTTGACCTTTCCCGTGCAGGTGTGGACTGGCTTCGGAAGGCATGAATTGGAACAACTTAAGAATCACACAATGGCTGACAGGAACGTAGTCGTCCTGGTTCCATTCTCCACGGAGCACGAGAGAAAGGTGATCTTCGAACGTCTCAAGCCTCAGATAATCTACCTGTCCCTTGTGCATCTACTGTTCGTTCTGAAACCGGATGAAGTCCTCCCATACAAAGACTATCCGGACATAAGTTGTGCGCTGATTTCGGTGAATGCGACAAAAGCTGACGTCCCTAAAACAGACTTCTGGAACTGCACAGAACGCTCGACTCTGGCGGTTGACAAGTTGCTTGTCAAGAACCGGCGAAGGTTATGGACTGCGCTGAGACACAAGACCTTCGTTGTAAGCACTATTATGAAGAGCGCATCGGGTGAGGTTCTCTTGAACGCTTCCGCTCAACCGCATTTAGATACAGTAATCCGTTCCCTTCGTCACTTGAACGTCAGCATTCAACAGTTCGTTAGCACTGGACGAGGTTCAAACTACGACTCTGTTATCGATGTCATAGTCGAGAAAAATGTGGACATATGTCTGCACAACTGCATTCTAACTTTGGAGAGAAGCCTGTACGTGCGCTTCAGTGCTCTCTTTACAACCCCAATTCTGGGTTTCTACAGCGCCGAGAGTGGTGTGGTCTCGACCTTTGTGAGGATGGGACCGTCTATGCGTTATGCTATGCCACTCACCCTCGTAAGCGCCTGTATCATAATAACGATATACTTCGTAGAATGTCGACTGTTAATGCAGCCGTCGGACACCTCCCGCTTCGGGCTGTTTCTTTTCGCGGTGTTCGCTAGCAAAGGGTTACCACTTCCTTCCCGAATTTCAAATCACGCAGTCGACAGGCTGCTGTGTACTTCTTGGCTCGTTGGGATGTTCTTTCTTGTAACCTATTTCCAGTCAGAAATAATTTCGGTGACGAGTGTGCCAAGCGTCGAGAGAGCTATCGAGACGACCGAAGACGTGGACGAACACGCAAGAGCCGGTCGCATATACCCCTGCGTGATTGCAGGCAATTTCGCACACCGCGAGATTTCGGCAAACAGAAGTGGGACACTGGGTATTCTGAAGAAGCTCCAGGACGATTGCGGTCAGTCCTGCCTGTCCGGCGCCGGTGGCAAGGAATGCATCGAGAAAGTAATTCGTGGTACGCACGTGTTTTTGCAAGTGCTCGCAGCCGATTTTAGTTGGAAGTTTGATCCCAGAAGGCCGGGAATCGCGACTGGAAAAGATTCCTTCGCCACCCTTCTCTGCGGGTCATTCGTATCAAAGGCTTTTCCGTACATTCAAGAATACAACAGTATCTTGAGAGCCGTCTTCGAGTCTAGGCTGTACGAAGCAACAAACCGTGAGTTCATGCGTAAACGTCGCACTTCTGTCGAGAACTACGAAGAGAAGACCGTTTCCAGTCCGACTACTGCTTACGTGTTACTCTATGGCTTGGGGTGTGCGGCGGGCTTTCTCGCTTTACTGAACGAGCGTTGTTTCCTAAATATATGCAAGAAATAGGGGTATATTTACAACTAGTACAGGGTATACGAGGGGACAATTATTTGTTTTGTTCCAGAGTATCATTGAAGTAGATCAGGGCGGAACGCTGAGACCTAATTGGGATGTTGCCCCAACAGTGAATGCCAGGTTGGGGCGACCTCATCTCAATAAAAAAGTAACGAGTATGTTTTTTCTAATTGCTTTAATTCCGTGCGATAAATTCTCTGCAAGTTAGTTTTGTGTTGCCTCACGTTGTAGCTATGGTTATCGCAATTATTTTGTTAGCAAGTGAAAGCGTGACTGTAGAAAGGATGAAAGAGAACTCCAGGAAGCGTGACGCAATGTACGACCGTATAAACACTTTGGAAAGAAATGTCGACTGATACGTGGAATAGCGCTGATCAGGCAGGTGTGCTTTATGACGCACGGCCTTTTATATATCAAACATAATATTAATGAAAAACCGATAAGCAGTTACGTGTAATCCTATTAATGTGTGCGGATGTTTCCGCGGATGCTAAAAGGAAGCCGAAAGTCCAAATACTGTCTGCGCAATACTGACCTTTCTCCTTACTTGTTGGTGTAACCAAAATTTTTGCGAGTGGTAGATCACTCGCAAAAATCATGTCCTTGCTTAAATTAATTTCTGGCGCGCGTGAGAATTGTCTTAGCAGCCTGTGCTATATTAATGTGTCTGTTAGGCTCGATTTGTTTCCATGCCCCAACCGCCCACATTTGTTTGCGAAGGCATTAGCTGTCCCATTTAGCGAAGCCGGGGTTGTCTGTAGCCGTCTGTACCAGCGAAACGGCAGTTAAATTCCTATTGGCCAAAAGCACAGCAACGCAGGTGCTTCGTCATGGAAGCCGTGGAGCCGGCGGGGGCACCGCGCCTGCGCAGTGCGGGAGCGTGATGTCACCGCCGGAGCACCGTGTGAAAAAGCAAGACGTGGCGTGCTGCTTGTAGGAATGCGCTGCGTCTAGGAATGCTTTCGAATTCCTACACGTAAGCAATCTTAAGTGTCTTTAGCGTACGCTATAGTTTTTTCCCGAATGTCATTGTAACCATTGCAAACTTTTTTTGTCACATCTCCGTTTATAATATTGCAAGCGGAATTTAACAAGATCGATTCTTTACGCCTAGACATATTTAGTGGCACATCAAATTTTAGTCGTAATCTTGAGGATAAATTACTTGCATAGTTTGGTGAAGTCAACTTGTGGTTGTGCATGCTTTTGCATTCAGTACACTTTCTTCTCTGTAGTTTTATTTTAATGTGTTTGTTTTCCTGGGTTATGTTCGAAAATCTGTTGTGTACCTCATAAAAGGCCATGAGCTCTTTGTAGACACATAAAATAAAGATTAATATTATTATTAATATTATAATTAACGAAGGACTTCAAGCATGCTTCTGCGTTTCTCACGTTGTACCGCTCGTTATGCATGCCCCAGTTAGAATATGCCTCAGTTGTGGTGAACGGAATTTTTAAAGCTAACTCATTGGAAATCGAAGCGAGTTCAAAAAAGTTTATTTCCATCTTTAAACATCGCTACTCTATGAAGGATGTTCATTGTTCAACTTATAACGCAGCGTTAGAGCATCTTAACTTGCTAAGCCTACCTCCGCGTCGGCAGAAGGCGGACCTATTGTTCCTGTTTAAAACCTTGCATGGTTCAATTAATTCATAAGCCTCTTGTCTGAAGTCTACCTACTCGGAATCAATCGTCATTTTATATTTACAAATATTTTAGTCTTTTAAGCCCAATTATTAGACTGACTGAGAGTTATACCCAGTGTTCTGAGAAACACGTTGTTTTTAACTCGTGCTACAGGGTATTTGTTATTTCTATTGAAGACGTGTCCGGCGGGTGAATAATGATTGTTGGTTCAGCTTTAAGATTGATTTCGAAGAGCACAGACATTGTAGGGTCTGTGCTTGCGCATACTGCTTCGTGTATTATTTGCTTTGAGTGCCTTTAAAACTTGTTTTTACACTACTGCAATTTCTCATCATTGTGCACAAGACCTAGAAATTGTATTTTGTTTTCATTCAGCTCGGTGTATGTCGTGTATGATTATATGCAGTTACTGTATAGTGCATTGCCCTTCTGTATTTGTGCGCTTTATGTATTCATTTCCATCCAGTGTGCCAGTACCAAGACTGCAAGTTTTCCTGGGCACTATAATAAACATTGTTTGATTGATTGATTGATTCATTCATTGATTGATTGATTGAATATTATTATTATTATTATTATTATTATTATTATTATTATTATTATTATTATTATTATTATTATTATTATTATTATTATTTTTGGAGCGCAGCTCTTAGGCGCCCGTTTCCGGCTTGAGCGGCGTCGCCGTCGCGCCGTCGCCGTCGCCGTCGGCGTAACCGCGCGGTGCATGATGGGTAAATTTCCCCGCTAAATTTAGCGGAAAATTTTCCCCGCTAAATCTAGCGGGAAATTTTCCCCGCTAAATCTAGCGGGAAATTTTCCCCGCTAAATCTAGCGGAAAATTTTCCCCGCTAAATCTAGCGGGAAATTTTCCCGCTAAATCTAGCGGGAAATTTTCCCCGCTAAATTTAGCGGAAATTTTCCCCGCTAAATTTAGCGGAAAATTTTTCCCGCTAAATTTAGCGGAAAATTTTCCCCGCTAAATCTAGCGGAAAATTTTCCCCGCTAAATTTAGCGGAAAATTTTCCCCGCTAAATCTAGCGGAAAATTTTCCCCGCTAAATCTAGCGGAAAATTTTCCCCGCTAAATTTAGCGGCGAAAATTCCCCCCCCCTCCTCCTCGAGGTCACGTGACCCCCAGGCCACGTGACCCCACCTCCCGAGGTCACGTGACCCCCCCCGTGCCTTCCCCTCCTCCTCAAGAGCTGCGCTCTAATTCGGCGTTACGGAGTTGTAAACGGCTTTAATTTTTTTTCTATGACATACGCATGACTAATGTTCCTATGGAAGCTAGGTGAGTGCTTTGATAGTCTTTTTGATTCACAAATTTAAAAAAAAAACAGTTTCTAAGCATTTGTTTACGTTTCTTTTTTTAGGCTGACGTTTGCAACGATCGTTATTTTATCCATCTACTCCAGTCGGCGAGTTTTACAACAACTCTCGCACAGGAACAAGTTTTACGTGATTTTTTTCAATATCGCGGTTGCAGGCAATTCAACACCACTGGGATGTTTTCACGTCCCTCTTCTTCCCTTCTCTTCTTACGGCACAGCTTAACCCTTTGCTGCACCTTGTTGCATATTTGCAACATAACAATAAACGACAATAAAAACATCTACGAAATGCACTTAGTGCTGGCTCCGCATGGTGTTGCATTTCCGCAACATACATCCGCGAGGCGAGCCGTCCAGTGCTGCCATCTGTACTCAGGCGGCGAAACTGCTCCTAAAAAGCATGACAGCCACCACGTGGACGCTCAACAAGCCACACAGGTAAGCCTTGGCTACTGTATATCACTTTCTATTCGGTGTAATGCAAAAAAATAGAATATTTGCAACTCAACTCTATGTCCTGCTGATTATGTAAATACTAAAGACCTTAAAATTATCAACGAAGTTTGTCTTTGGAAGCAAAAAATAGCTATGTTGCACAGTTGCAACAATGTGAACGACGATGTTTTTTCTTCCTAGAGCGGACACGATTGACCCCAAACGGTTTTACAGCCGTGGAATTCCTTCGGGCAGCGAGGACAGCGAGCTCTCCAGCAGTGACGATGACTTTGGTTGTAAAGTTGATGTTTTTTCTGGAAATCCAACGTTTTTTCGCGTGGAGAGAAAAATTACAATCAGTGTAGGCTTTATTGTCAGAGATTTTCAGAAGAGACCATCCTTCGTCAAGTGTAACTATACATAAATTGCAAAGTTGTAGGTTTGTTTTCAGGTTGTAAAGAGCACATTTAGAGCCGCCAGTGAAGATAGTCCTATATAAAGGGTGGTTCAAGTCACCAGGCTCGATCTAAAATGGACCGTTAAAATCGACGCCTGCACGCAGCCATCTAAGCTTTTCGTCAAAGGTGTATTTCACAGGTCGGTTTTACTTGTACAATTACAAAGCGTAGTTCTTTTTCTGTAAAAAATAGGGACAAGAAACTTGCCAGGGTCTATGGCGGGTGGCTACCCAGACGACCAAGTCCAGTAGCTGGGTGTGTTTGGCGTTCGTATTGATAGATGGCGTCGGGAGCAGCGTCTGAATAGAGTGCGCTTCATACACACGCGCACTTTTGCTTGAGTGGTGACATCTTGGCCGTTTTTCGGCCCAGTCGTTTTTTTTATGCATTTTGAAGCGCGCGCAATCCGGTGTCACTCAGCTCGAGCACGTAGCTTGGGCTAATGCATAGACACCATTTTACCGCCTAAGTCACGCACCAAGTGCGCGAGAGCGTCGCGCGCTGGCACATTCAGGGCAACAATGGATGTCTTCACCCTGAGACAGACAGACATGTAGGCACCCTACGTCTGAAGGTGCAGCCGACCAGCGAAAGATAGCAGACGACACGCACACGAAATCCGTTGGCAGCATAAGCGCCGCCGTTATGCAGAAGCGTTTTTTACTTACTTGAAGTTTTGCTTTTATTGTTCGCATTTATTTTTTAACCAAAGGTACATTTCAAAAAGATGATATTCATTTTAATAAACCACGTTGGTCGCGAGCCGTCGCGATAAGGAGGTAGCGCCATCTATCAATACGAACGCCAAACACACCCCGCTACTGGACCCCTGTCGTCTGCGTTGCTGCCCGCCGTAGACCCTGGCAAGTTTCTTGGTCTTATTTTTTACAGAACGAGAGCTACGCTTTGTAATTTTACAAGAGAAAACCGACCTGTGAAATACACCTTTGACGAAAAGTTTAGATGGCTACGTGCAGGCGTCGATTTTTACGGTCCATTTTAGATCGAGTCTGGTGACTTGGGCCACCCTATACAATGTAGAATTTCTCTCCAAATTATTTATTTTACCGCTCATTGCATGCGTTGTATGAGACGCTGTTATTTTCTGTACCCCAGATGTCCAGCCCACTGCAAACATTTAGTACCAGTTCAAGCGAGGCGAGTACAAGCTCTGACGAAGAGGAACCTCCAGCAAGCCAACCAGCTGATCAGTCGTCAACTCAATCTAAGAGAAGAATTATCTGGAAGAATGCAAGCCTGATGCGGGAACCTGAAGCAGTAATGTTCACTGGACAAAATGAGCTTCCGCAGGAGAATTTTAGAGTTGGAAACACCTTTTCAATACTTCAAGTTCATCTTCCCAGGCGCTATTATTTCGCTTATTGCAAATGAGGTCAATTTGTACTCAGTTCAGAAGGAAGCCAGTAAGCCTCTCTGCACCAGTGCCAAGGATATTGATGTTTTCTAGGCACCTGCATGTGGATGTCTATAATTCAGCTAAAGAACACTAGGTGGTACTGGAGTCAAGCTACCAGAGTGCGCCAGGCGAGCTGACAACTTCACTCTGACACGCTTCGAACAGCTGAAGCACAACCTTCACTTTGTGGACAGCAGCCCAAGAGATGATCCTGATAGAGACCGGCCTGCGAAGATACGACTGCTGGTCGATGCTGTAACTGAACAGTTGTCGCTGATACTGCTTGAAGAGCACTTGTATGTAGATGAACAGATTATACCTTTCAAAGGCGCAAGTGCACTGAAACAGTACTGTCCCCAGAAACCAAAAAATGGGGGTACAAAGTATTTGTTCTCTCAGGAGTAAGCGGCTTCTCGTACAAGCTAGAACTGTACACGGGACAGGAGAACTCTGTCCCAAGACGTGCAGGAGAGCCTGACTGTGGAGCAAGCGGGAACATTGTCGTTCGGTTGTGCAGGTTAATCCCAAGAGGAGTCCACCACAAAGTGTACTTCGATAACTACTTCAACTGTCCAACCCTTCAGGTGTACCTGGAAAAAGAAACCGTGCACTGCATTGGTACAGTCCGGATCACCCGAGTAACGGGAGTCAGCATGCCATCTAACAAGGAAATGAAACAAAAAGGAAGGGGAAGCTTTGAAGAGAAGGTGGCGACCCTGGATGGCATTCAGCTGTCGTGTACAAGCTGGCAAGACAACAAAGCCTTCACCTGGCTCTCCACCTTTGTTGGGGCAGAGCCTGTCCTAACTGCGCCAAAGTGGAGCCAAAAAGAAAAGGAGAGGCGCGACATACCGTGTCCGTCGGTGATAGGCGCTTATAACAAGCACATGGGAAGAGTGGATCTCTTAGACTCTTTG
Source organism: Ixodes ricinus (assembly GCA_037355805.1). Taxonomy (NCBI): domain Eukaryota; kingdom Metazoa; phylum Arthropoda; class Arachnida; order Ixodida; family Ixodidae; genus Ixodes; species Ixodes ricinus. The sequence continues at coordinate 7,375 of JAZHYW010059206.1, read as the reverse complement.
ATCTCACTCTACCGCACCCATCTCCGACCGAAGAAATAGTACTTTCGTCTTTTCTTCATATTCTCGACTTCACGCCTCTAAATGCGTGGCTGCTGTACAGGAGGAACTGCCGAGACTACTTCCGATCAACCAACACGAAAGCTCATCCCCTTAGCAGAGTTCAAGATGACCTTGTCACGTCACTGTGCAAAGCAGGAAAAAATCAACTGAAGAAAAGAGGAAGGCCCAGCAATGAGTCAGTGGAGCAAGGCATCCAGCTGAAGAAAACAAGAGGTCCTTCAGCACCGTGTCCACCTGAATGTGTCAGGATTGATCAGGTATTATCACTGGCGAATTAATGTGTGTTACAAACCTCACCGTTCATACTTCTATGTTCAGGTTGGCCACTGGGTGCTTTGGAGTCAGAAGCGACAGCATTGCAAGTTTCCTGGATGCAAGGGCATTTGTATGAGCTACTGCTCTAAGTGTGGCACTCACCTGTGCTCAACAAATAAGAACAACCGCTTTCTTTTGTATCACACAAGCAAATGAGGCCAAATCTCTCACTGATGTACCGAGATAGAAGTTTGGCTCTGGTTCACACATGTTTAGCATACCGCTATAAATATTCCTATATTTCCATCTTGTTGCAAATATGCAACATACCTATCTTTTTCAAAATAACTTTTTTCGAAACGTTAAAATTTATTTTAGTGATATTATTGTGATCACTGTGGTGTTCTCCTTCTGCACGAATAAAATTGTGAAGCCGAGTTCCTAATGGCGCTGTCAGGCTAAGCAGACTGTAGATTAGGGATGCCGCGAACGTTTTTCGAACCGATGTGTCGATGATCGAATTCAAGCGGATCGAAACGTTCGAAAGCTTCGACATTTTCGAACTTTCTATATCACAATAATTCGACGGAATTCGAATTTTTGAACTTGTTAAACTAAGAAGTTCGAACGCTTTTCGAAATTTCGAACTTTGACACGTTCAGAAATGCAATGTTTTTCAAGCCTTCGAACTTATTACGCCCGAAAATGTGTATCCTCTTCGAACTTTCGAACTTATTTATCTTGAAAATTTGAAAATTTTCGAACTTTCGAATTCTGAAAAGTCTAAAAGTTCGACAAACTTCGACAACACCAGCGGGCGGTTTCATTCGGATTCAGGCAGTGAGGTACATTCGTATTTTTTATTTTATTTCGAATTTTTACATGCGGTGCCACATTTGTTGCGAAAGATAATGCCGTTTATTTCAATGTTCTGGCATGCTTATTAAGATGGCAATTTGGGTCAGTTGGTTCATGATCGAAGATAGGCGCCGAAAAAAGACAAGGACAAGAAGAGACGAAAACACTGGCACACTCGTGACTAACATTTATTGAAAAAACGGATCCCTTATATAGCAGCGAAAAACCCCTTCGTCATGGCTAGGCACGGTGTAGACCAGTTTCTAGAAAATCAAATTCTTTGGTCGATAAGGTTATAGACGTGTCACTTGTGCACATCTTGACTTTTGCTTTGATTTCAAAAGCCTCCTGAAGCTCCCTGGATATCTTATCTGGGTATCTGGCCAGAAATTTTGTGTCTTTAAATGACGGGGAGCAATGGCAGCGGCTGCAGTGTGTTGCCAGATGTCCAGATGGGGTTGCTCGTGGGACCGCGTCATGTTCACGTGCGCGATCGTTGAAGCATCGGCCGTCTCACCGATGTATACTGACCCGCATGACACTGGAATTTCGTAAACAACTCCCGTTGTGCATTCTGTGTATTTCTTGCGGTGTTTAGTTTTCCATTTGACTACAGCATCAGCGCAAAAATTTATTTTGCGGCACAGTCTTGACAGCTTATTAAGTGGCGAGAAAACAACTGGTACGTCGTACCGGTCAGCTACCTTTTTAAGGCTCGTGGGTAATGGAGTGCATTTACGGAATCACCACTGGTCTAACTGTGCTTCTTTCCCGAGGTTGCCTTTGTATGCCTTTAATCTTCTTGATTAGGCTTTCTGCCAACTCCACCAGAGCACTCGGAGGGAAACCAGACCTCTGCAGGCGCGCCGCCTGTTTCTTGAAGCTTTCTTGCGCAGTGTGCTCACATGATTTTATTAATGGACGCCTCAAGACACATTGAAGCAATCCCTCGTTTGACAACCTTAGAATGGGCTGAGCTGTATGGGAGGATGCCATTCTTGGAGCGCGACTCGTACGTCCAGCATATGTGATCGCCCCTGAGGCTCAGTCTAAGATCTCAAAACTGCAACTCACCTTTTTTTGCCCTTCATGCGTGAACTTCAGGCCTTCACCACAAGACTTAAACATATCTAGTATTATTTGAGTTTCACCGCTAGCCTCTGTAATCGTCTTGCTAAGAACTAGAAAGTCATCGACATATCTGAAGACTTTAAAACTTTCCTGGCATGCTTAGTTTTAAATAAATAAATTCCCGAAGGAGTGAGAAAGGACGACGTGTTTTTGTCGATTGTCGTTTGTGCCATATTTCAAGCGCGTCAGAGCCGAAGCTATTCATGGTAGAGATGTTAAACATTTTGAAAATGAAATATGTATTATTTAAGTAAATGTCGTCTTAGGATATGATTATTCTTATTAACGATGAGTTTCGAGGAAATGACCGAGCATTGATCTACGGGCAATTATGCCCTAACCTTGGTAATTTGTTTCGTCGAGATTTGTGTAGGTATCGCATTTAAATTAACACCACAGTACATGTTATTCTGTAGTAGACAGAGTACAAAATGATTCATTTATTGTTTTTTCACGTTGAGAAATAAATTACCATATGGGGAAAGATTTTAACTATTCAAGTTCAGCCACGTCATTAAAGAAAAGCCATTTTTTTCCGCTTCATGTTTCTTGGACGTGTTTCTTTTAGCCTGTACACATTTTGGTAGAAGTAAAACTTCTTTCGACGTTCTGAGCCTCTGAATATGCAAGAATACAACACTTCCGGCGGGTACTTGATAGTTTTTTTTTCTCTCCAGCCTTTATCCCCGCATTTATCGTTATGTTTAATTTTTTTTACCAATGGCACAGTTATTTAGGTAGAAAAGACATAGCTTTGAACTTCCGAACCACTAAGCATGTGACGAGTAGTGTCAATTCTGACCACGAATTTCCGACAATGACCATCTACGATCTTTTATGCAGTGAAGAGCGAAGTGAAGAGCGACAGTAATTATACATATGCATAAATAATTTCAGATTAAAATAAGCTCGACCACGCCCTATTTCTCCGTATTGTTTTCTATAACAGTCCGAAATATCTGGGGGGGGGGGAGGGGGGAGGCTGGACTCGTGTCAAAAATCACAAAGCTACAGGAGCGAGCTCCGGGCTTTCAGCGTCCCTGCCAAGCACGCGGGCTCGTGCAGCACAAGCACTGTTCTGGTCCACATAATCGATATTGATAGCATCGGCTGCGTCTGGACTGAAGCCAACGTCGCTAGAGGTCGTCGGTTGGGGAACTCGGGCGGCATTTACGGGAGGAGCGCGTGCCGCTGCGGCAGCTGGCGAAACACTGGCGCTGCCGTCGCCATGAGATCGGTTCTCACCGCGCGGCCTGAAAGCACTCCACCAGATCCGCTGCGAATCCTCTGCCAGCTTTGATGACGACGTGCGAGTAATGACGATTAATGCCGCCGAGATTAAAATGGAAATGGCACAGAGTTTCTTGATGTGAGCGTGAACATTTTCCCGGGGACCGCGCCTGCGCTACCGCAGAAGACTCGCATTTGCTCAGTTCGTACGGGAGGGCCCATCTACCGTATCGAATGTGCAAAGACGGTTCCCTAGAAGTTCCCTAATGTCAAGCGTAGTGTATACCCTCGTCGTAAATGGGTTCGTACGACTAGAAAATCGCTCCCCCCCCCCCCCCCGACGACGGCGCGTAGAAATTATAGTAACTAAATGTTATAAAAAAATTTGGAACTAAAAAAAACATCTCTTTTTATTTTAATTTTTTTATTTTGTGGCATTTGGTCTGGAAGGATTTTGGCGGCGACTTTGTAACTCTTCCCGATTGTCGAATGTCGCAACATCGATAGCAAAATATGCTTTACCCAGAATAAATGTAATTTTACTTGGATTTCTCACATTAGCGAGAATATTTTAATTGATTTTAGACTATTCTTATTTGATAACTTGGCAATCAAAAATGATGCATTTGGCACCAGTGATGGTAATTAGCATATTTTCGATTGGCATACTTGTTCGCGCGTTTGAAATTAGACCATAAGCAACAAATTATGATTAAAGCTTGAGAAATTGCCTATTAAAAATCTGAATTGTAATAATATTAATATTAACACAAATCACGGCAATACATGCCCGGAATCAACGCCACGATAAAAATATGCCTTTTAACTATAATAGTATTTCCAGAAAGGTATAATTTTTTTGTTTTTCTTTTCAGCATATAAAAAATTGACATCGTTATCAAGATAGACAAACTGTCAAACACTGGATACAATATAAAGTCATATGCGTCACGCGTTGCTATGAACACACACAAACACACACTTCAGCTGTCTGAATTGAATTCAGTCTTTGGGTTGTTGTAGTGAGAACAGCGTTTATTAATTTATACGTTTTGTGGACATGTTGTACAAATTTGATTTATTCTGTTATTCTTGTGCTGGGATTAATGTTAAAGCACTTAATCATATAAGTACCCAAAACCCATTAAAAGTGCCGCATCTCATTATTTGACAATTATCTGAGGGAGAAAAGGCAGCGAGAACGCACAAATATTAGAACTCATATTTTCAACAACTAGAATATTCTATGTTACCTCTTAGGTATATGAAAGACTTTGTTTTTAAACGGACACTGAAATCTCCCAAATATTTTGAAGTGCCTGAATCGAACATGTATGTCTTCTTCTTCACCAGTACGACTGGAGAGGCCTACGGGCTGCTCGAAGGCTGAATGACGTCGTCGTTGAGCATTTCTTGCACCTGTTCGTGAATGGCCTCTCGTTCCTTTGGGGAGACCCGGTACGGCGGCCGATGCACATTGAGCGCATCATCGTTGGTAACGATGTGGTGTTTCGCAACTGTTGTCTGGCGCACCCTCGACGTCGTCGAATAGCAGTCGCCGAACTCGGCAGGGAGGTCTCTTAGCTGTCGTCGTTCCGTGGCACTGAGCTTGGGGTTAACGTCGAGCTGTGGTGGCAGTGTACTGTACGGCTGACATGGCGAGGGCTCGTCGGAGATCGCGGCGATTTCGGTGTCGGTCCGGAGTTCCTCGACGTGTCCTACTGCGCACCTTTCGTGAGGTGCTGCGCCTCCGGTCGAAAGTTCGTCACGAGGACCACAGTACGTCCATCCTGCAGCTCCGTTACGCCCCTTGTGACGCCTTTTCCTCTTCCGAGAAGCTGTTGGGCGTTACCTTCCAGAAGGACTTTACCGTGGGCAGCTGCATCAGTCACGACGGGCACAAAAACACTCGACCGTAGCCGGCAGGTTCACGTGATCCGCAATGACTCGGACGGCGGCTGGCGTCGTTTTAGATCCCTCTGGAGGTAGGACGCGCTTTCGCAGCGTCAACCTGTTTGCTCTAAGGTCAACCACGGTACCATACTCACAGAGGAAGTCCATGCCAAGGATGACGTCTCTCGAACAGTCCTTGAGGACGAAGAATTTAACGGGACAGGTCTCCCCGTGGATGTCCACGCGTGCAGTACACCTTCCCATTGATGTGATGAGAGGTCCGCCGGCGGTTCGTATTTTCGGGCCATCCCACGGCGTCATCACTTTCCGAAGGCGGCGAGAGAGCTTCCCACTTAAAACCTAAAAGTCTGCTCCGGTGTGGATAAGTGCCTTCGCGTCGTGACTGTCGATGATTACCTCGAGGTTATTGGACACCGTCGCAGAAACGTCGTCCTGATACGCCTTGTCGCTAGTGGAGGAGCTCTCCGACGTTTGTGGAGGATATTAGCGTCGTTCGTCCTCGGCAACACCACCTCCGGGTATTGCCGCACTTAGTTTTCCCGGCGGTACACGGGAGACAAATTCTCTCGACGGGACCGGTGGAAAGGTGATGCAGGACGTCGAGGTGAAGGCGAGCAAGCTCCTCGTGGTGCAGTAGGTGCAGGAGGCGGTGGACGGTGAAGATACTCGTCGATGTCTCGTGGGCGCTTACCGTACCGTAAGCCTGGGTCATTCGGTGGAACCCGCGCAGCGCGAGTTGTCGGTAGGGGCATCGACGATACACATGGTCGGCCTCCCCGTAATGGCAACACAGCGGGCGAAGGTCAGCCGTGCGCCACACGTCCGTCTTCCTTGGGACCGGGGGTCGGCTCGGATGTGCGGAGCTCATCAGTGCGCCGAGCGTAATGCGGCGTAGGGGCATCCCGTCGAGGGGGTGCCGGGTTCTGGTACAGGCGGGTTGCGGGCGGCGGTCGTCGGGCCATGGTGGCGTAGCTTAGGGTCGGTTGCTCGAGCGGACCAGGGTTGACAGGAGCCCGTGGTTCGATGGCTCTCTCAAGCTCTTCACCCACAACTTCGGCGCTGGACAGCGACGACGAGAGTCAGCAGCAGGCAGCAATTTCTTGAGTTCTTCGCAAACGACTTTACGGATCATCTCGCGAAGCTCATCGGTGCTGGTGCTGAACTCGGAGGTGGTTGACGCCAGAGTCGAAACGTCGTTGAGCCGATGGGAGTGGCGCACTGGGGCCATTAGCGCCCGCTCGATGTTTGTCGCTTCGGCAACAAATTCTAACGGTCGTCGGGGGATGACGAAAAAGGCCGCCGAAGATTTCGCTCTTCACGTCCCTCATCAGGAAGCGCAACTTCTTCTCCTCGGTGGCTTGCGGGTCAACGCGTGTACTTAAACGCAGCACGTCTTCAACGAAGCTGGTCAGGCTTTCGTTGGGCGCTTGAGTCCGCGTCTGGAGTAGGTCCTCCGCCTTCTGTCGCCGGTATTGGCTCAAGAACGTCCGCTTCAACTCGGTGGCGCAGATGTCCCACGAAATGAGCGAAGCCTCGTGGATCTCGAACCAGTGCCTCGCGGTACCTTCCAGTCAGAAGTAGAGGTTCTGGAGGCGTTGCTCAGCGTTCCATTCATTGTGGCGGGCCACGCGCTCGTAGTGTACAACCCAGTCCTCGACGTCTTCATAGAGTCCGCCGTGGAAGGGCGTCGGCGATCGAGGGGCGACGGCCATGTAGACGACGAGGGCGGCGGCAGGGGTATGCGACGATTGGGTGCTCATTCTTGGCTTCGTCGACTGGTGGGTCTTCTTCAACAGTGGACCGAATTCCGGGGGCAAACCTTGGATACGGGTGCTTTCTCGGGTCTCGGTCGACTCTACGGATCGTCTTCTTGAGCCGGGGACTGGGCCTGTGCTGCGCGGCTTTGGAGTGGTGCGATTTATGGGCT
>JAZHYW010059205.1:0-47994 GCA_037355805.1 Ixodes ricinus | reverse complement strand
TCACAAAACTGGTGATCGCCAACTAATAAGTAATTACCGTCCCATCTCTCTCACCGGTGTTCCATTTAACCTCATGGAGCATATACTTTACTCAAATATGATAAACTTCTTGACTCTCGCAACCTCCTTTTTGAACATCAGCACGGATTTCGTAAATCTTACTCTTGTGAAACCCAGCTAACCGCCTTCCTTACTGATATTTATTCAAGCTTCGATTTGAATATTCAGACCGACGCCATTTTCATTGACGTCTCTCCAAAGCATTCGACGAAACCAACGTCTTTTAACAAAGCTTAACGATATTAATAATCATCCCTCTGTTGTTAAGTGGATTTCTGAATTCCCTAATTAGCCGTAAGAAATATACCTCCGTTAACAAGAGTAAATCTCCCACCTCTACCGTAACGACAGGTGTCCCCCAGGGAACCGTACTTAGCCCCCCTCTGTTCCTAATCTATAGTAATGATCTCCACCTTAATATAAGTTCTTCTGTGCACCTGTTCGCCGACGATGGTGTCATTTACCGACCCATTTGTTTATACTAAGATCATCATGCTCTCCAGGAATACCTTGAGTCTGTAATCCATTGGTGTGAAAAATCGCAGATGACGTTAAACTTAAATAAATGTAGGTCCCTAGCATTTTCCCGCAGTTCGCGTGCCCCACCATTTTTGTATTACCTCACTAACACTCAAGTATGTATGCTCATCATATAAATACCTGGGTGTTCATCACCTCTGACCTACCAAGGACTACTCACATAATTTCTGTTATTTCTGATACTAACCGTTCTCTCGGATATTTGCGCCGTAACCTCAAACTTGCTACAGCCTCCGTAAAGCGACTAGCGTATACTACTCTTATAAGATGGAAGTTAGAATACGCCTTATCTATATGGTCCCCCCATGGCAGTCCTACCTTGCAAATAATCTAGAATCCCGTCCAAAACAAAGCCCCTCGCTTTATTTATAACAACTACTCACCATACACCAGCATATCAGGATTACGCCAATCAGCTAACCTTCATCACTTTTCCTTCGCCATCCAGTATACGCGTTTCTCTCCTTCATCGAATTTTTTATCACAATATCTACCTCAAAGAGTCACTGCTATCACCTCCCCATCGTATTTTCCCGCGTCTAGATAACAAATGTAAATTACGACCAACTTGATGCTCAACTGTTTCTCAGCAGACTTCCACACTACCATTGGCCATCGAGGATTGGAGTTCACTACCTCATAACATCAGTTTCTATTAGTGATACTATTCTGTTGAAGCCATTACCCTCTCTTTATCTAACCTACCTAGCTAGCTTACAGACTACAGTGTTATAATTGTTTTGACTGTTCTATTTTGTTCTTGTTCTATTGCCACCCCCTTGTATAATGCCCCACGGGCCCTCCCAGGAAAATTAATGATGATGATAATGATGAACAGTGTATTTTTGCAGAATCTTTAGAATAGTTCGGCAAACGTTCGGCTCCGCCGAATACCAAGGTTCGGCCCATCACTAATATAAAAATATGCGACCCGGGGGGGGGGGGGGGGAGGTTGGTTTGCCCCACTCATAAACAAGTTGATACGCCACTGTGGGAAGGCGCTGGCTGCGGGAGCGAGTGAACAGCTGAGAACACGGTGGCGGCCAACCTCGTCGGCGGCGCAGAGAGCGGTCCCGTATGGTCGCCCGCAATTTTTTCCCGAAAACAAACGCGAACTTTTATTGCCATTATAAATAAGCGGGATATAGCGGAGCTGCACGGTGAGGGCGGCCCCCGTCCAAGCCTTGCTAAGTACGACTTGCGCGTCCGAAGGGGTCCCAAAGGCTTCGGCGCAAGCACGAACGACACCGAGAGCTCCGAGCACTGTAGAGCACTGCATGGTAGCGCAGAGCTAGCAGCTCCTACCTCGGTGCCGTTCCTGGCTGCGCAGGAGCCTTTCGCACTCGGAGTCCGGCCGCGATCGGCGAGGCCTGGCGCGGCGAAGCGCGGAGGCGTCCTCAAAGCGTGCGCACACATCGTCGCCTTCTGGTCCAGAGTGACCCGGCGGCCCGGTCTGCAGCCCTAAACGCTTGGGTTGGCGCTGTTTCTTCCGTCTCAGTGGCTCTCTGCCTACTGTGCTTACCGAAAGACGGCGGGCATGATCATTTACACTCACTGAACGCGTTGAAGCGCCTCACGTGCGATGCACCGGAGAACGTGGTGCGGCTGGTGCCGGAACTGCATAGCTTTGAGCTTTGACACGGCGTGGCGCCAACTTCGTGTAGGGCTTGGCGCGCATTCATGTAAACGTTGCCGTCGTCGGCTTCGTTCGAAGAACGAGTGGAGTCGATGTCGCTGAAGTCAGCTTTCATGTAAACGAGGCTTAGGACGAGTAAACGCACATGATTATAGACAGCCTTGCTAACTGCTTCAACGTACCTTTATACGTTCCACTGGGCTTATGGCTTGTGACTTGGAGAGTTCCTATTCCATCTGAAGCACATCTGAGAGCACGAAAACAACTTTCAAACAGAACCTTTTCCCCGGAACACGCCGACGACGCACGACGAACACGACGAAAGACGGGAGCACGACCCCCTCTCTCCTAACGACCACGTCATATGAGCGTTCCATGTGCGAGCTCTTGCTCCCGGTGTAGTCCGTGCGCCTCTCACCAGGCGGCGCTAAAACTCAACCCTCCTGATAGTCGTGGGGGCCGTGGGTATGCTGCAGGATACCACTTTTTCTCATCAAGCGAGATTTACCATATCTATATGAGGTTATTAGTAAAGCATAATACCCTTAGGCTATGTTCCAAATCTTACCCGAGTAACATGCCTCCTACGTCCGCAGAAAATACCACGTGAAATCGCGAGTAAACGGAGTAAACAGTACTCGTGTACTCAGTACTCGATTTTGGAGCGGCCTGGATACTATGCAGATTGACTTTGTCTTGGGCTACGGCAAAAGGAAAACATAGCAGTGATGGCGGAAAATAGCAGACGATATCTTTTGATCATAGAGAAAGCACTCGAAAAAACAATAATATTAACCGCTTCGATTTTTTTTTTCTACATTCACGACGTTTTGTTTTACTTTTAGATGGTTCCACCAGCTTTTTTTGCTACTTTTTGGGCTGCATATTGAGATCAAAATAACTTACTGCTTTCAGTGAGACATTAAAAATTTTCTTTAACTAATCATCGCGATCGCTGTAGGTTTTCCAGGTGCTCTAAACGTATACGTTCCACGCATCGTAATTTTCACCGCTTACGTTCTGCAGAGATTGCTTCCACACGGTGTAGCGGTACAGCGCAGGGGCTTTCTCAACAGTGATATGTAACTTACGTTCGCTTTGACCCGAATTATAGGATTGCAAAATCACAAAGAGAACTTCCAAACCGCTATAGGCAATTTCTAGGGGCGGGATACGGGGTGGGGTAGTTGATTGATCATACACATGAAATATTCTAAGCCTTTATTGCTTTACCAGCGTTGTCCTGCCATTACACACCCCCTAAAAGAAAATCGTTTTTCTTTATTTATTGCGTTTGAACATTTTCAACCCTGAACGTAAGAATACAGAGTTCCCAACAGGTATACCTTTCAGGGGAAGGTGCACGGTCTGGATGTGGTGCACAAACATACAATTCCTGCGTTGAAAAAACAACAAAAAACTCAATACTTACGGATAAATCGCTCCACCTCAATATTTGTCAAACAGATCACATGACGTATTTACTCGATTTGATCCGACGTCACCTCCCGATCGAGGACGGTGCGTGAGTATTTACTCTGGAGTAAAGAAACCGCTTCTGAAACGCGAGTTCTGACGTCATCGAGTAAGCGAGAGTGAGTGTGGAAACGCTCAATTTGTCTGGTTCTTAGATGAAAGCTGTGTCCTCCTCTTCAAGCATTGAATAATAATGAAATCGTCAACGATAAAAATTTATTTCAAATCCATACGGTATACCCATCCTTTGTTGCCCACAAAAGCTCCCAGCGCCTGGAACATAGTCTGCCCCTAGTGGTTCAGGTTCTGTCTGGAGCAGGAGGCTGTCAACGGGTACTTTCGGTTTTCGTTTCGCTGCTGTCGTCTCCGCACCGCTATTGCTTACGTCGTCGTAGAATGCTCCAAACTATCTCGCGATAATGTTCGCGATGCTGTAAGTACCCTAGCTGTTCTTCTCGTCATAGCAAAGACACAGCGAATAACGGAACAATTACGATTTTGCTGTCACGGGAGCGGGCAAAAACCCAGCAGAGGCGAAGTGAACGCAGGTCGACGGACGCCGAACGCCGTGCCAGCTCACTGCGTGCATTAGTTTGCAACCTCTAGAACAACTATTTAGACTAATAGTACTACACTTATATAACACCATCGTTCCCTTGGTCAATTTTGTCACTGCGCCGTAGCAAGAGGTGCATGTTTGCGCCTGAGCGCCTTCTCGGACAGCGAGGATCGTCATTTACCGCGTAAGCCTCATTGAAAATAGCGAACGGCGACGAAATGGTTTTATAAAATTGGAGTACTGGTCTTAGTGGCTGATCTCCAGCTTACGAACAAATGCACGCATTGATCTTGCGAGGCGTTCGGCGACGTTGACCTGCGTTCACTTGACATCGTCGGGGCGGCTTTTTCGCTCACTCCCTGTACCATCAAAATCTTAATTCTTTCGTTATTAGATGCATCCGATAAGTAGCCATCAAAATAAAAGGGGAATTACTGCATAGCACGCAAGTGTGGAGCAATTCCCGGCGACGACGTGAGCAATGGCTGCGTGGAGACGATGGCAGACGATCTGATCCAGAACCCGGCCAAACCAAAACCACCCGTTGAAAGTGTCTTGTCTTACAAAGGTATTACTGACCTAATATCTCGTGGCTCTTTAGATGCGGAGCATCTCTTGCTCAGGTCTATGTCCCGCGGCGTCGTAGTCCGCACCCACACTACGCACGCGCAACTCTCCTCCTTCCCTCTCTCCAACAGCTGCGCGTTACTCTCTCCGCTCTCTCTCTCTACCAGCTGCGTGCACTGCGCGTGCGTTCGATTCTACTCACACCGCGCGCGCACGTGCAACTCTCCTCCTCTAATCTCCTCTCCTTCAAGTGTGAAAAAAAATAAACGGCGAGCGGCGAGCGTTCCAAGTTTCTCTGTCGCGAGCCGCGACGAAGGCTCGCGTAGGGGGTACGCTAGGGCAGTCGGTGGCGCCATCTCTCGAAGTCAGCACGCAACTGGCTCTTTCCTCGGAACCAACACGATGCTCCGCATCACCCCATGGTTCCCCTCGGGAAGATGGTGTAATTTTTTGTGACATGTGGTTTCTATGCAATGCTATAATATTTACTAGTCTTTTCGTGCTTTACTCTTAGTATTTATATTCGCCCACAAATCGCTAAATGTAAGTGACAATTTTAGAAATAAAAATAAAAATTGGGTAGTGTTAGTTGGGTGTACATGTTAACCGCTTCGATTTTTTCGACTTGGCTACATTGTGGAACGACCTATCCACGAAATTGATTAGCCATTGAGTATCTCGAAAATAAATTAGAAAACGAATACTATGCGCCAAATGCTGCTGACCTGTGACTCCCGTTGAGAAGTGGAAGAGTCAAAAGAGAGTCACACGAATCATTGACTCTCTAAGAGAGTCGTGAAGCGTCAAAGGGAGTCATGGGGGCAGCGAGAGAGTCATTGAAGCTGCGACTCCCTTTGAACTCCGTTTTTTAAGAGCGTATGTAGCATTCAAGAATATGTACCACCCGAGGAAAAACTACCTCCCCAAGTTCAGAAACGCCAACAAGGAATTCACCTTTTTTTCTCAATTTCCCCGTACGATAGCCAGGTTTACTTCGCTCCAGTGTCGTAGATTTCGCTTACTAGTCCAAAACCTCTTAGCCGTATTGCGGGGGCCACTCTTAGAGTTTACAAATGTTTTTCTTACGTTCTTCCTAATAACTTCCACTACCATCGTGCAATGTCTGAAGAGCAAAAAGAGGATAAGAAGTATTTATTTAAAAAACACGGGTCCAGCGTTACTATGGTGAAAGATCCCTTCTTCCAAGTAAAGAAAAACTGAGCACAGACAGGGGTGCCTAACTTAATGATAAGCAAACGGGTGCAAAGGCTGACGCGCGAAAATTGCGCATTTGCACTCTCGGAGATCAATTTGGATATTGATTTTCTGAGTCTAGAGGTTCACGCCAAGAGCACAATTCAAGAGGTGGGATTGAATTCCTCATGATCAATCGTTTCATGCTCCGCTTCATTCCAGGCCTTGGCTGTCAAGTAAAAATGTCTGGTGGCGGGCCACATAAGCCCTCTCATTCTTTTGAAGGATTTTATTTTAGTCGTGTAATATTTCGGCTGTGCATCGCTTTTATTTTGACTTACCGTCAATTTTGAATGCTTTATTAGCGAAGGCATTACGTGCCTCACCAGGCGAAGCGCCTTTTTACGTCCGCGTTCCACTGAAACTAAAGACTGGTTCAGGCACTTGCGTTTGGTTGGGAGGGAGCGCGTTATGCAGCCTCGGGTTTCCTTGTGATTGCTTACGACGAGGGAAGACACTGACACGCTGGCGCGATCTATGGGAAATCCCTGGAACTGAATTTAGCCAGACTGAAAGTTTTGCAGTAGTTGCAAAAGATCAGATGTACGATTAGTATACGATATTGATTTACAATTTAATGCTTTGCTGCAGATACCGGTCACCTGCAGGTATTTATGAATGTCCTTCTCGCCAGAATGCTACTAGACCGAAATGCTTTTGTACCTCCTGTGTGGCAGCCTTTTCACGCCCTGCTGGACACCTTTTTGGGAGTGCCTCACGCTGGCGGCTTGACAGCTCCTTCAAGCATATCAATAAACCCGAGATGACATCCTCGTAGGAATTTGGTTTTCATGCCACCGAACAAGTGATAACCACTGGGTGCCCGGTGAGGCCATACCCATTGAAGACAAAATGTGTGACTAGTCGTACGACGTGTACCAAAATGACCGCTGATTCCGATCAGACGCCGGCCAATCGCGGCCTCACGTGAATGCACACGACGTAGGGATTAAACGGCGCCTGATCGGGTTTCGGTTGCGTTTTTGGTGCATGTCTGTCGTAAGACATGTCAGACATCTAGTCATACATGACTAGGGCCTAACATAGCCCCAGTGGTTATCAACTGTTGATGGCTTGATAAAAAAACTCTTCAGGGGCGCCATTTTGCACTCACTGGTAAGCTCTAAGCAAGCGGGGAGAGAGGAACTTTCAAAGATGTGGCTTGAAAACGGCATAAAAAGGCTGCCACACAGGTTTTTCAAGGCTGTTCGACTTCACTGGGAGTTCTATTGAGAAAGTAGACGCATGTACAGACCCCTGAGTGACCGGTATTTGCAGCAAATGATAAATGGCTAATCTATATGGTACGCCCCTCGCACGTACTAGTTATGTGGTATAGTCATTGAGGTATAGTCGTTTATACCATTGTCAAAATAGTTTGAGCCCATAGTGAAAAAGCCACGTGCAATAAAAAATAAATAAATATACAAAAAATATGCAAATTATGGGTGTTCCAGGGCTAGAGAACAAAAGGCGTCAGTGTCTCTTCTGGTTGAAATTGATCACAATAAAGAACAAAGCTGAACAACACACTTGGTTGTAACCGAACACAAATGTGTTAACCAGCATTAACGTAAAGTTAAGAAACAGTGCCGTGTGTTAAAAGTGCAAGTGAGGACTGGAAACACTTTTCAGTCTCTTGAAATAGACCGAAGCCAAGGCTACATTTCATTTCTGTCAAGGACGTGTAAAGAATACTTTGCGTATTCACGCTGTACGGCTAGTCACGTGCGGGGACGGGCCAGGTGTCAGTGACCTTTAACTGGAGGAAAATTTGCGGTTGAGGACGGGCCGTAACGATTCGGTTTTAAGAGTTGTGAAACGTACCGGGATCCCATTTGTTCGGACCGATTGAGCTTGAAGGCCGGGATAATTCGAACAATCTGCGATCTCCTCTTTCTTGCTAATGGAGCTCGTCATGTCAGCTTCAGTTTGATAACTCTTGTTTTTATGCTAATCTTAATACTTCGACACACAATATCTAGCTCGTTGGCATTCGCTCTGGCTGAAGCCTCGGAGTTGTTAATTTTATTCAAGGTTATTTCACATCTGATTTGTATTGTTTTTTTATTTCTTTTTTTATGAGAGACTTATTTTAGCGCAAGAAGAGTGTTAGTGGGGCTACCATTACAGATGTTGATAGGAGCTGGCTGCTGGCAGGTGGCTACACGAATCAGAATGTCTGGTTTAGTAACTAAAATAATTTATAATTTTCTCGAAAAAAACTTTTTATGTCAGGAGTATGGCAGAATTTGCTAGCTGCCCTTGTCTCTACTCGCTGTTCGAACACATTCGAACAGTCACTGGACTGAACGGCCGCTAGGCTTTGAGTCTACCTACTATTCATTCCAAACAGAGCTCGGAACTCCGACGTCACTGGGCTCTACTCCTCTTCTCTCACAGTTTCTCGCCATAGAGACTACTTAATTTAATTCCCATTGGTTCTAACCTAAACACGCTTAAAGGCACCCAAACAGACGATGTATGCTTCTGAACACACCCAAGGGAACCTAAACGTATGTACAAAGTATTTCGATATATATGTACTAGATAGCACTGATGGTGATTTTTTTCTGCACCTCTCATGCCTTGGAAGGATACGCCACGTTGAAGAATGTACACCCGTGAGCGATATGAAGGTGAACAGCCCTCTGGAAGCTTTGGAACAAGCTCTGTTCCAGAAGAGGGCTAGAACGCAAAGCTTAGACCCTTGGCCACGTACCATTTGAGACGTTGAGAGTTAATATAGCTTTAGGGAGCCGTAAAACAGGCAAGAATCCAGGTAAGGTGTTCACCTTCATATTGCCGGCAGGTGTACCTCGATATTCCGGAGCATTGTTCTTCTTTTACTTGTTAATACCACCACTAGTTGGAATAAAACAGCACTATACAATACACAGATAATGAGTAAACTATGAAAAGCTGTATGTGTCATTAGTTGCATTTTTATTTGCATTTCGTAGAAAACAGAAGGTGGGTATTAGCGACGTGCATGACCAAAAACGTCGCTGCGATCGCCTTTCCATGCTTGGCGAAACCACGGTCATGAGTGAAATGTCCCGACTATGAATATGGACGGTATTGGTTTAGAAACGCGACGGCTTCTAGCTTCCACTGTACGTTTTAAACACACCATTCAACATTTCGTCGTATCTGATAATAAATAGCCAGGGTCACAACTCGTGACGTCACGGCGAGACAAATCCTGGTTGTGACGTCACGGATGAATACCCTAAGAGGGCGCGACCGAAACCTCTCTGCGCTAATAGCGCTGACCAATACAGTGTTAAGCTAAATCTTCCTTAACTTGCTTTTGTTGTTTACGCCGCACATAACACGCCGCATCATAAAGGTACTACTATTCTGAGAAAACACAAACGAAGCCTAGTTCATCTGAAGCGACCTAGAAGGAGCTACAATAACATCAGCATACAATTGGGAAACAAAGAGAACAGGAAGTAATCTTCCTCGATGGCGTCCACCGGACTGATACGCCTCCTGTTGCGATTGGACAACGCCTTCGGTCAACGTCCATTGTGCCGTGTCCGCCCTGTGCAGTGAGCCACAACAATCGACGGTGTTGCCTTTGATGAAGTCATGGAAACGATCCGTAGCAGAAACGTAGCGTGCGCCCTTCTCGTGCGCTGGAGAAATCTACGCACGCACATTAGATGTAGTCGAACTGAGCCCCTCCTTTATTTTTATCAATCGTATTTTTTTTCTACTTTTTTGTAGGGAAACTATAATATTTTTATTTTGCGAGTTCTACCGCGTCGTTATGCATGAGAGCAAATATGCCGTTGTACCGCTGGGTAACTCGGTGACACCCAGAATAGACGCACATGTACGCCGAGTTTGTCGTGGCCAAACGCTAATTCTTGTAATAGAAAAAGAACAGCTTGATTTTATTATTTTGATTGACCCGGCAGCAGAGCATATGTCGTGTGGGCATTATGCGTGCGTCATGGTTGGCTATGATTGGTTCCGGAGAGCTTTGGGTGGTTTCGGATGAATTGAACAGACACGACACACTCATATGCTTACTGTATTTATCAGAATGATCAAGACGAGTATACATTTATTCAGGAGTGGAGTGTGCGACGAGTATCTTTCATCGAGAAATTACCACGGATTCTGCAAATATTTTGTTATGTAATACAACAAACTCCGGGAAACATCCAAGGGCCTTTGCGCTAACAGCTTTTGCGTATTTGGAACGGCTGGAAGCGCACACCCTCGGGGAGTTTCGCACCTTGATTAGGCAAGGGTGGCTGTGTGAAAAAGCCCGTCGATACAATGGAGAAAGCGTGTCTGCTCTTTTGGAATCGGAGGATTGGGCGCTGAAAGCGCGCAGTCTAATGCGAATGGGCGAAGCGGAATGCATTATCTTATAATCACCGAATACTTAAAGAAAGGCAGGACGTGGCGTGTTGCGAGCATCTTATTATCCATCCACATCTAACGAGATTGTGGCATTAACAAAGACGAACATCAAAGAACGAATAAGAAAGCAAGAAACGTGAACACGGTTTCTTAAGCTGTCCCTGACTGTAGTAAAGTATTTGGGTTCTGGTTCTCCCGGCGGTGCGTGTATCACTTGTGGTTTTTGGTTCTTACGAATTGCGAGGAGTTCATTGTGATAACTGAAGTAATAGACAGAGGAGGAGGTTTATCACGCCCACTAATCTCGCGTCGTTCATAAATGTCCAAGGTAAAAGTTTTCGTTTCTCGACGAATTACTATGTAGGGACCGTCATACTGTTGATTTAGTAATCTTCTGGTTATGTGTCTTCTGACAAAAACGTGTGGAGACGTTTGAACGTGTCTGTTGATGAATTCAATTTGCTGTGATAGGGCTCGTAGCTTAACTGGTTGTAGTAGTTGCATTCCTTTGCGTAGGCGAGTTGCATAATCTGTAATGTCCGTTTTTGAGGATACAAATGTTGCTTGCAGGAATTGCCTAGGAAGACCTAGTGTTGTGCCGTACACCAGTTTTGGTGATGAGCAGCCGATATCATTTTTAAAGGCGGACCAAATTCCAAGGAGTACAACGGGAATTACTTCAGTCACCGAGTTGTCTGGTGGGCTCAGAGTGCGGTCTTCAGGTGGCGGTGAAACAGTTCTACCACCACATTTTCTTGAAAGTGATATGATGTGGTGCGTATTCAAGCGCTTCCAAGGAGACGTGGGAGGTCGGCAAAAAGCTACGACTGAAGTTGTCTGCTACGATCTGTGGTGATGATGGACGGAATGCCAAACCGTGCGACCCATCCGGTCGTAAGAGCTTGAGCCACAGTAGATGCGGTGATGTCAGGTATGAGGATTGCCTCTGTCTGAAGCGTGAAGCGCTCTACACAAGTAAGTAAATACGTGAGCCCGTTATACGATGGAACCGTTTCAACCAGATCAATATGGATAGGATCGAAGCGCTGAGCTTGTAAGGGAAATGTTGACAAGATGGTTTTGGTATGTGGCTGAAATTATTCTTGTTGGCCTTCGTGACAGTAACGTGCCTAGGTACGCGAATCCAGATTAATTTTTGACAGACGAAGCGTGATGTGACCGGCTTTTCCGTAGCCAGAACCCAGGGGGTGAGAAAGCCGGTGAAGAGTTTCAAAGGCTGGCCTGGGGAAATCAAGTGACACATATGGGCGAGAAAAGCGTTTTGATATTTCACAAATCAAAATCTGAGTCGAAGATTGTAAGGGCATAACCTTGATTCTTAAAGATGAGGACGGTCAAAGTTTAGTCAGCTCAGTGTCTTGTTATTGTGGAGTGGCCATGGCAGCAAAGAAAACCTGATGACTTGGTGATGTCCGTAGGCTAGCAATTTCTGCTTGGGACAGAGTGTCTGCCACATCGTTGACGTTTTCTTGAACTTGTCTGATGTCATACATAAATTAATAAATTAAGGTTAAATGGCAAAGTTCTCTGGGTGTGTATTAACTTCCAATAGTAGCTAAGACCGAACGTAAGGGGGCTTATGGTCAGTAAGGATAAAGAAGTGACGTCCTTCGAGGAAATGCCTAAAATGTTTCAAGATCAAGGAAATTGCAAAGAGCTCTCTTCCAAAAGTACTGTACTTTGTCTCGGTGGTTGTGAATTTATTGGAAAAGAATGCGAGTGGAAGCCACTGACCCTCCGTGCATTGTTGAAGTACGGCGCCAACCGCTGTTCCTGAAGCGTCCACCATGACGTTCGGATGGCTTTTGGTTTCGGGTAAACTAAGCGGATATCGGTGGCTATCGCCTTTTTTATTCGTTGGAAAGCAGTCGTTGCAGCGTTTGACCAAAAAATTGCAGATGGTGCACTTCGATGACCAACAGGAAGGTCGTTTAATTGTTGCAGCTGGTGGACGCAGTGCGGAACGAAACGTCTATAAAATTCCAACAGGCCCAAGAATTCACGTAATTTACATACGTTCGTAGGATGTGGAAAACGTCTGATGGCGCTCACCTTTGATGAGAGACGCGTAACACCAATGCGGTCCACATGGTGACTTAGGAAGTCTAGCTCTTTAACTCCTAATTCGCCTTTGCTGGCGTCAACGACAATATCGTGAGGGTCAAGACGTTCAGAAAGCTGATGTAGATGTCGTTGGTGTTCATTGTCTGATGCACTGGCCACTAGGATGTTATCTTCGTAGGCAAAACAAAAGTCGAAACTTATGAGCACACGGTCGATGAAGCGTTGGAATGTTTGAGCCGCGTTGCAGAGTTCAAAGGGCATGTGAACAAATTCAAAAAGTTCATAAGGCGTGATAATGGCAGTTTTTTGGATGTCATGGGTACCATCGCGATTCGGCGGTTAGCATAATCAAGATCAAATTTTAAAACGCTTTAATCCCAGGTTGGTTAGTTGTGAAATCTTGAAAATGTGGGATTGGGTACTGTTCAGTTTTGTTATTGTTGAGTTCCTTGTAATCACCGTTATTCTTGAGCAGCATATGGAGTGTAGAGGCCCAACTACTGGAATATGGATGAACCAAACCGTTGTCGAGCACGTATTCCAACTCTCATTTTGCTACGGAAAGCTTTTATGAAGGAAGTCACCGAGGTCGCGCGTACACAGGAGATTTGGTTGTGCGGATGTTATGAAAGAGATCATTCTTGAACGGGCGTTCGGTATTGCAAGGCTATGGGAAACTCGGAAATGCGTTACGAAGTTTCTCAAACGTTAATATAGGTTTAGAGTCGAGGGTCGTCGTACCGACGATCGCACGTTGAAAGGGAACGCCACAGACAGTGAGGTGGATGTTGCAGTCAAGTAGACGCCGTTGACGCGTGTCGATGAGAAGATGAAAGTGAAATAAAAAAATCCGCTTCGATTATGGCCTGTCTTACTTTAGCAATTATGAACACCCAGCAAAAAATAAGGCGTAGTCCTAGATCTAACGCTGCTAAACGTTTGCCGAATGTGAAATACGATAATCTGTCGGGCTTGTTAGTTGTCCATCATGAGGATATATAGCGCGAAACAACTCGTCCTTCCTTCCTTGTTGTTTCGCGCTATATATCCTTGTGAGATTGGCAGTTCCATTGTCCGCTTTGAGGGAATAAGTGTTAATGGTTTGTTTTATGTATTTACTGTTTGTAGGAGCCGCACTAACTTTGGCTCCGGTGTCAATTAAAATTTCATTCAAATTTGACGGTCTATAAGAAAAAATAACGTGAGACAATCTGGACATGTCGCAACACCACTGGCCGCCTTCAGTTGTTAGGTAGGGATGTTTCGGAGAAAAAAGAAAGGTAGGTATTATCAGTTGCGAGATCGTAAAACGAATCGAGCGTGGTACCAGCACCTTGTGTCGCCGTGTTCTCAGGAGCGTTGCCTGTATCTAGACCAGTTGCGATACCTGAATGGAGACCTGCGAATTTGGCGATGCGAACTTGGTGGCAGGAAATGCTCTGTAAGGAACTCGGTTAGTCTGACAACTTCCGATTGAAGTCGATGCAGCTGCGCATCTTGGCTTTTCAGTACCGTAGTGGCCACAGTCAACGTTTCGATTGTAGGTGATGCATTCTCAAGAATCTTGTCTACATGCTCGGTCATCGCATTCAAAGTGACGCTAATTGAGGTGGTAAACATCACGCAGAAGTTTCATGAGAGGCGTTGAAGAATCAAAACTCGAAAGGTTGAGTCATTGATGTTTGCACTCCATATCAATTGTCTCATGCGTCGAAGTAGTTGACACGGCTTGCGCTTTCCAAGCTCTGTCTCAACGAGGAGCTGTCGAAAACGGCGCAGTTCTGTGGCCGTCATACGCGTCGATAATCTCGTGCTTGAGCGTGTCATACAGCGCGTCAGGGGGTGGCGTCATGATTATGCCTCTCACTTTGACAGCTTCAGTGGGACTGAGGGCACTGATAGCGTGATGATACTTCGTTGTTTGTGATGATATGCGTCGTGTAGTGAAAAGGTACTCGACAAGTGCAAACCACAAGGCGGGATTGGCTCACCAAAAGGGTGCAGCTTTGAGGAAGGCGGCCCCAAGCTGTGCAGTCGGCTCACCGAAAGCCTGTTTGTTGCTTGACGACTTACGGGACTGGTTGTATCACGTACGGGTCACGAATGCTCGAGTCGTCGGACTTGAAGTTTATATACCCGTTTGATACAAAGACCGACATTAAGGACGACCAGTGCACGTAGAGCCGAGCTCTGGTCCGTGTCCGCGCATTCTCCAACATCTTGTTCGCTGTAGCTACCCGCTACAATGCACAATATATACTCACTGACAGAATGAGAACGGCAGGGAGTGTATTTCAAATGCCAGACCTTCCGCAAGCTCTTTTTGTCTTCCGTTGTGCATTGATAGCGCACGCGCGTTCGACGTGCACGAAACGCCAAAGCAGTATCGAAGGTAGAAGCTTGCTGCGCAGGCGGGGTAATAAAAGCCTAAAAACCTGTCATTTTCATCTTGTCAGTGATTATAGCTATGACTATTGCTTATGCAGCGAATGGTCGCTTTTTCATAAATCTTTTTCTGAATTATTCTACATCGGCCAACTGCTTCTGTCTGAACATCCGAATCTCTCAGGATTGGTAGTCTCAGAATTATAATATTTCATCTAAAAAAGTGGGAGAATAGGGAGCATTTTTATTTTAAACATGGTGAATGTAAGTAGAATTGTTGTGAAGTAAATTATTTGCTGCAGTTGGTTCATCTAAAATGCAACATACTGAGAGAGAAAGCGAGAAAGGACGAGAAGACAAGAGGGAGAGAGAGAAAGCAATAAATTAAATGCAGATTGTGAAGAGATTGGGAGCTTTAGAAAGGAAACCAGGCACTTCTGTACTTGAAAATGTGAAGTACGATAAATAATTGTATTGAAAATGTAAGGGCAAAAAAAGAGAACCATACAAAAATATAAGAAACGGAAGATTAACAAGTATTCGCAGCAGAAGAAATAAAAACTGATGAGTATGGATCATCGCAAAACCAATGCTGCGGGGCATACCACAAAACAGCCAAAGTGGAAGAGTCAATCTTCGGCACAGTAGACTATGCTGGTCGTCGGTTACGTAGTTACATATCGCTTCTTATATGCACATTGTACGCTGTCGTGCTAACTCTCTCGTACACCTACTCATGAACATAAATTATCATAGTTGGGTGAACGTCTTAGTGCTTAAAAATTGCATAAACTTTCGCTGTTGTGTTTTCTAAAGTCCCAAATAATGCCAAGTGCCCTTTTCACTCTTTCGCGGTTGGGCCGACGGCTCAGTACATTTGCCAAATAAGGGATGTCTTTTAAACTTTTAAGGCTAGTTTGTTTTGTGCCTTTCAGTGGCAAAGCTTGCAACACTTTTACAGCGTAAGGGAGCTTACGTTAAGACACTACCTCCACTGAAAGAATATATAACTTTGCATACATCAAAGCAGATATATGCTTGTATCGAAAAAAAAATCGTATGAATTGACATTTGTTCCTTCGGTGTGTATGTTTTCAACATATCGTTGAAAGTGAACTTATCTGGCGTACATTTACTCCTGTTTCATTCTATCCAGAAATAATTCAATGTCTCAGTTTCATCATTACTCTCTGAGTGGACGTACACCAATAAATAAATCTATCAGGGAAGAACGACAAGTTTTTATTAAAAATATAGTTGAAATTAACGTGTCTAAAGAGTTCATAGCATGCAAATATATCTCTTGCTAATTAGCTTTTCTCTTAGCTTGCGGTTTCGCAAAAGCGCAAATAGTTATTCATTACACTAATGAACTCAGGTTACTGGATTCTGTTTTCTTAACGCATATAAATGGGTATAGATTTTAGAAGAGACGATCGAAAGAGACAAATTATAGCTTGCTCTTTATTAATTCTGCTTCATTAACTACAATGAACTAAAACCTTTTTCCATCAAGAAAGTCTATGCGATGAGTCAAGTTGCTTTTCTTTTCTTCCTAATTTGCTTCTTTTGTTCCGGCTGATATGATTTGCCGTTTACTTATACCTTAAAATATTTGTTTAACTTGGCTATCATATCTCTTCTAAAGTGACGTCCTACGTGGCTTTATGATTACCTTTCTTGTCCTCTTATTCAATGATCCTAATATCTGGCTTTCAGTGAAACTTGCGTCGACTGTTTGAATCGCCTACCTAATTGTTTATATTAACCTAGCCGGAACAAGTCTATAGCAATCCGTAATTTATAATTGCAAATGGATACAGCTTCAAAGACCTTCATTTGGTCGATTCAATAAATGTGCAATTTTCTTATTGCTTTTTTCTTACATCTGCCACGCTACTTTTATATATAACAAGGCATATTACAAAATTAGGATCTCTTATCTCCCCTGAGGCCGGTGTTCCTTAAAAAACCGAAGCCAGCGATGTGGTTCCAGCATTTGTCAGATTGAGGATTTGAGATTAATGAATGAGTTTCCTTAATTCGTCTTTGGAGTAGTTAATGGCCTTCTGGTGGACAGGTTGAAGGCACGCGACATGAGATGTGCTCGAGTCATTAACAAACATCTTTAAAATGAGTTTAGCGAAAATTAAGGTGGGGAGGGGTGTGTGGAGTATATTCAGTTTTTGGGTTGTTGCTTCCAAGGCGAGAGAACTGAAATTAAGGAATTTTTGTTTTTATTTTAGCATTTTGGGTGCCTGGCGTTAGATTGTTTGCTACCGTCTTTTTTTAGCTTCACATAGAAGCGCTACGAGTCTGTTTATACTTAAAGACCTATTGAAGTAAAAATGTGATTAAATTATCGATTCAGATATTATTCAGCGGGGTGTATAAATTAACAAGGTCTTTTAAAGTAATTTGAAAGAAAGTGTTTTAATATATTTTAGCTATTGCTTTATTCTTTGTGAAAGGGTATTTGTTTAGGTAAAGATAAAATATACCTGGAAACGCGACTGAAAACTTCGGCACTCTACGATTCTGCTCATTTAATTGACCGTGATAATCCGGTAAAAACAAACACACACACAAAAAACCGAGCGATATGACGAGGCATATTTGGCGCTGTTGCCATAAAACCCGGGCATCGAAAACGGGTCGATTATTTGCATCCGAATACGAATAGAACCCCCTCTCCAGTCAAAGAAAGGGCAATAGAAATGTCACTCGCTTTTATGGCTGTACCTGCGACTGAACTGACGGATAATATTATGGGAAGAAGCACGAAGAATGAAATAAATACAGAGGATTCTGCAGCTTTGAGTCAAGTCGTGAGGGGGACCATCCGGTAGGCGGTGACATTGGTATCAACTGCAAAAGGTAGAAAGGAAATGGTTCGTGCACTTGTCCATTAAATATGATTGCATGTTAGTGCAGCGCTTTTCCCCCTTTATCTCCTTTCGCTTTCTTGCTTGCATATGCCTAATTTACGAATACTTTTTCTGTACGTAATAACTTTGGGAATAATTAGTTGCAGTCTGCGGACGAACCGTGCTGTGCTGCTTTTATATCGGTCAACATGACTGCGCAAATAGAAGCAGCTTTATAAGGTGCAAAGAGAAACGACGAAACAATTGTCTACATTCCCATGCCGTGCAGGTGACTCCGTTGACAATAGACAGATCTCACTAACTGTTCGGGCCATGCGTGTCGCCGCCATAACTTTAGTTCACAGGAGGCAGACGGCCGTGCATGTGAGAGCTCGTGCCTTCTCGCGCTCTACACGCGCAGACCTCCCGCGAGGTTGTCGCACATGCAGAAATACTAAAGTTCCCTCGATGCATTGCGGCAGCAGTGGGGTACTCAAACTGGCTGGTGAAATTGGTCCATTGGGAGCCGGCCATTTTAATAGATGAATTCGCATTTGTAGCTTTCCACCGTGTTCCTGTATGTTGTGAAGTTTCGAGTTGGTCCTCTTTTTACAACACGTAGCGTCATTGAGCGTTATGTGGCCGGTCATATGAGCTGAAATGTGCGAGTGGCGGCCAGGTAGTACAGACCACGCGTGACGTCACATATGACGTCACACATTACGTCAAGCGTGTCACATCGCACGTGGCTGTAACCTTATGACCCCATCGACCTGCTAAATTTTGCACGAAAGATGTTCCCATCAAATTTAGCGGAAAATTTTCCGCGCAATTTAGCTGGTCGATAGGGTCATGACGTCAAGCCACGTGTGACGTCACGCGTCACGTGACATTACGTCACATGTGACGTCACGTGACGTAACGTTATACTAGACGCTACCGACTAGACCACACACACATGGCTCGGGAACGAGCGCGGGTTTATATGAGAAGGCTTTCCGAACTGGGTCCAATAACACTATCGCGTTCCACTCTTAAAGGGTAACTGCAAAAAAAAAAGTGTTTTTTTAAACAACCTAATTGAGACAAGCTAGTCGCCAAACAGATCTTCCGACAAAACAAATTTCTAGCAATATTTACGCCATAGGACGTAATTTAGTCGGAGTCATAACTTCTCCACATTTGAAACTCCCGCTCTTTCGACGCGCGCAGAGTGGCTGGTATGCGTCACTCCGTGACGTATAGCAGCCACTACGTGACGTATAATACCAACTTTGTGGCGCGCGATTTAAAACGGACGAAATAGTTGCAAACTAAAATCAGTCTCGCGCAATAAATATTGCTGTTAAAAATTCTGTTGTTTGGCGGAATAATTGTTTTGTGACGTGCTTGTCCCAATTAGGATGTTTAAAAATACACTTTTTTGCAGTTACCCTTTAAAGGCGAACCTTAAGCGTTCCCCAAGTTTTTGAAGTATGGACCCCCTTCAGAAAGAATGTTAACACACAAAAAAGTGTTAACATACGTAAATAAGATTGTAGAAAGGGTGTAGTCATGGGTGAAGTTTTCAGAACTGCATTTTTACGCCGTTAGGGGTGCAAACTATTTTAGTGTGAAACAACCACAGTGGGAGGTCTAACAGCCAAACCATGATATGCCCCTCCATCATCTTAAGTTGACGACGCATGAAAAATCATGACCATGGTTCGATAAGTTAACACACAATATTGTGTCATATTGAAGTTAGCCTGCTCAAACGGGTCACAAGCACCGGCCACTGACCAATCTTTCTTACTATAAAACGGCTCTTGTTTTGTATAGGGTAACTGCGTTACGCTCCACGTGCGGCAAAGTTTTGTCACGGTCTCAAATTTCGGCCTCCAAGTATATTGCCGTAAGCGACCATCGCTCTTACATAAAACGCGAAGACATAACTTCATGAGCCGCGCAGGCGCCATCATGCGTGTCCTGCCTTAACCTCGGAAGCTCGAAAAGTGTCTGCCACTGTCGTCTGCTGCGTCGACGTTCTTAACAACGCTGACGTTAAGAAAACACGCAATTTCAGATTATCTCTTTGGTAAATACAATGTTAAACGGTTAAAGAAGCTTCTTTCGTGTCAAGCTCTAATGGAAATTTAACTTTCGACAAAGCAAAGCGCGAATAATGGTCAGCCACAAGTCGATTTTGGTGGGGTGCGTGTGCCGGCGGAGACCATGTCCTCCGGAATCGTGCGTGCGTGCGCTGGGTCGTCGTCTGCATGCTTACGGTCATTTTATAACAGCGCTGGCGTTGTAAAAAGAACGCGATTTTACACGTCTAATTGGCCACATTATGTTACAAATTTCAAGAAACTACCTGCTGGTCCTACTTCAGTGTAAAATTTACGTTTCGCTTACGCAGGGCAAAAGTATATACCGCCCCCGCAAACCCGGTACTAACGATGACCATTCGGCCTTTGGCTGCAACACCCACATTAGTATTTTCTCTTTCGTAAGTCTTCTCTCCCTTTCTCCCTCTCTCGGTACTAAGAAAGGCCGCCTCTCGGAGAGCCTTCCTGGCGAATGTGACGCATGTGGCCCTTTCTCCGCCAATGAGGATTTGGCTGCGAAAGAAAAAGAAAGACGATACTCTGGCTCCCCCATTTAGTTACTCTAGTTTCTTAAAGAAATCACCACCGCCTGGTGGAGCACAGGAGAAAAGAGAGTAATTACACTCCTTCGATGGGCGGACGAGCATTTGGAACGTCAGGTGGAGTGCTTTACCTTTGAAGTTGCAGAAAAGGAACAATATACGGTTGTACAGTCCATTGCAACCCAATGATTATTGTTGAACAAGAATAACATATTTAAAGGAAGGTGTTGAACCGAACCCGAACCGAAAAGCGAAGTAAATCGTCATTTTTGACCGAGCCGGGAAAATAAACCGTAAGCGAAATCACTCATTTAATAAAAAAAGAGTTTTAACAGTTCGCTCCGATTACTCTGATAACAATACCTGATAGTCCGCCGCCACCTTTGCGGATCGCCTTCGCACACGCATTGTACCGTTATCGGGAGTATCGGAGGTATTCGAACAGTCTACTGAAATCTCTATTGAGCCCGAACCGGAACAGAGCCGTGATATCATGTGACGGTTACCGGTTCATTGGAAAACGGTTCGGCGCAGTAAAACGTGAGCCTCGCCTTATTACATGTGGCGGCGCGAAGCCAAAACACTTGACGCAGCTTGAAGAAAACTTTTTTGTGCGTTTTTTTTTTTTTTCAAAAGCAGCATGTTGCCCTTTTTTATCTCTATTTTTGTTTACCTAATTTTGAGACCGCCCTTGGCTTTCTTTTTCTTCTTGAACTCAGTTGTTTGAGCAAGGTGTTCGGGCGTGCGGGGTGGATAGTTTGCGATTATTGTGCGTGTACCTTCACGGTGCCACTGTGCATGCCGTCGGACTAACTTGAGTGGTGCACTTTGTTACTGTTTCGCGAGTGCCTGTATGACATCTTAATTTACGTAGAACGGCGTTTGTGATAAAACGTAAAGATCACTTCAATCGAAATGAAATATATCTTTGTTTTGCTGTCCTCGTTTTCGCAGCATGTTGTTTACATTTTTTTTAACGCAGATGAAGCCGTCTTGAGCATACATTTTCTTATTAACCACTTGGAACTGTGGAACTTTTCTTTTTAAGAACCGGTTGGAAGCGGTTCGCTCTCGATATAACCGAAACCCGAACCGTTATCTTTGAATCTATTCGCGACTCCAGCAAAACGGACGCCGCCAAGCGGGAAAACCGGGAACCAGCCGGTCCAGGTCGCTCCGCGCCCCTCCGCGTCTCTGGTGGCTTTCGCGGACACGTGTTGTCGGCGCGCGGTGGTGAACGATGTAATTTGACGAAGGTCCAAAAATTTCTTAAGTTTGCCTGAGTGTTCATTAGTGTGGTGAAGCCTCAGTAGATTGTTTCCTTCCATCACGTGTTTGAAAGCCCGTTTACTCCACAACACACGGTCGCGTGCTTTCGATTTCTTGGATGGGGAGGAATCACGGAAAAACGTTTTGATTTCTTGTCTGTCTTGAATCACATTCAAAGTGACGACTACTTGGTAACTGATAAGTGGTTTCTTTATAAGGATGTAGAACAGTGGACTAAGGACGACAGACGAGGTGTTTCACTGGAGGGAACACCAATGTTGCAGTCAAGTGAAAGGTTCGATGGCTGCTTTTCTAGAGTTTGGTTGTGCTCGATTAGCTTCAAGTTTGAGCCACCCACGCCGGCCGGTGCGTTGGCTATTCATCTTGGCTGCTTTTCGCCGAAAAAACCTCTGGACCACACTGAAGGAGTTGGGCTGATTTCGCAATTACTTGATTCAGGAAAACCTGCTCGCTGCATATGATTAATGAGGAAAATTATCTGCTTTCAAAAGGTGGGGGACGCGTCTCGCAAAGTTAGAAGCTGTCACGGCATTAGGATCTATCGCCCCTCCAATATTTATATTATACCCCCGTCGAAGCCAGCAGCAATATACGTCTACATTGCTCAGGTTGACCGGCCACAAAAAATACTCATTTTCTCCGTTCAGGATTCGAAGTCAAGTTCAATGCAGAGATGTTCTGAGTGAATCTCCGATGAAGACTCTCCTCAGTTTGTCCGCATTCGTCTCCGTGCTACCGGCTAGAACCATTTGGCTAAGTTTAAGTAGTATCTCTCTGTCTGTCAAATATACTTTTATTCAGCAGTTCACCTAATAGCTAGTCAACTAAGTTCATATTTCAACCCGAAGAATATACTAATATCGCTTTAGTGGGACATAGTACGTAATATAATACATAACCCGCTCGTCAAAATTACTTCTCGATTGCTACTAAAACCTGAATTGAAATACGAGTATCAGCTGCTTAGTGAAGCGCCAGCGGGTTAACATGCTCCTTGGCTCAAGAAGCGCTTGCTTAATTTTCGTAATTTTCCTGCAGCCTGTGTTGTTGACCGAGCAGACGACTGGAGCTGTTTCTTAAACGCGGATACGCACAAAAGCTCGATTTCTCGGACAGATAAGTCGCATGGTCGAGGCATGCGAGTTAGCTAAAAGTTACTCTCGGTGGAACAATTCTGTAGCCATCGCCGCTTTCCTTAGATGATCAAAACTAATTAGAGTCTATTACCGTTTCTCCGGAGCCCATAGTTTCGGTTTTCAACGAAGTCTCCGAAACGAAAGTTTGACATGAAAAGAACAAAAAAACACCGGCAAAACAAAACTATGCTCGGCAAGTTTATGCGCACCGGCTACACTAAACCGTCTCAGTTCAAATACCTATAAAATTGGGCATTAAACAAAAGAAAATCTGTTAAATTGAATGCGCCACCCGTTCAGGCGGCCCGGCCGAGCCGACGCGACCTGGACTCAGCCGCCATGTTTGTTTGGTGGTGGCGCCCCCTATAGGTCGCTGGAGTCGCGAATAGCTGAACCGAAATTGAACCGGAACAAAATGGAAATCAACTGAACCCTAACCCTAGCTGAACTGGAATAATCACCATTTTGACGCCCTGATTAGGGGCGTAGTGAATATTGAAGATACTCTTGCAAGAATATTTCGTCTCCTCAACCGCAGCAAGACGCATCATTTGTTTAGAGTTCTATGTCTATCTCTCGTAAAGAAACCGCTGCTTCTAACATATTTACAATGACCCAGAACTGACAGACGTCCGCCTTTATAATGGCCAGACGTCTGGCAGCACGTACCGGTTTGATTGATCCCAGCACTAATGGTGCGTAAAGTGTGCTTCATAACCTCCGGTCTTCTAAAGGCTATGTTGAGAGAGGAAATGGAATATGTGCAGAGACAGAGGTACACGGAGAGACACATAAAAAGAACCGCGTAGCCACTATCTTGCACTCCGAGGGGACAGGTTGATCTAGAATTTCGATTTCAGTCTTCGAACTCTTACTTGAAGTGCGCCTTGCGCGCAGATGGGGTCGCCTAATGCAGCTGTCTTGCGCGCCGCACGAACGCAAGTGAATATGTTCGTAGACCAGCCTAGAAGACGTAGGCAGTCTTTTTCACGCACATACATTCGAAAATGCACTAACGTATGCCGACATACCCGCGAAGTAATGCATTCGAAGATAAGGACAATCGCACTCATACGCATGCATACTCAAACACGCTCATACGCACACACGCACCTCTCAGAGACAGTCGTGGGCGGCCTATGTACTGATACGAATTCCTCACACCAATACATTCGCGCACGCACATTGGCCCTTTCAACCAAGTGGGCCTTCGCAGATACGGTGACCTGACAGGCTGACACAAACACTCTCGCCATCTTGTGCAGGCAAACAAAGGAGGTTAACAAACCTAAACCGCTGCCGTTCTTGTTTCTGATTTGGAGGGAGAAAAAGAAAAAGAAGTTAGATGTTTTGTCCGATGTGGCCGATGATGACAACGAGGGGTTTCCTCCCTTCCTCCTCTCCAAGTCCCACTTGTCAACCCGTGGCGCGCCTCTGTTTGCACAGCGCCCGGGGCTGCGACTCGGGACATTTTCTGCTGGGCCGCTAATATCACGTCCGTGCAACCTGGCCTCGCTCTTCGACCGATCCCCATCAGGCTCACTCGTTTCGCTTCGAGCAAACAGGGCCCGTTGTCTGCCGAGTAGAAGCTTTTTGCTTTTCGCAGCAGGGCACGCGACAACTGCGTTGCGCATGCATATACGTATACGCTGTGGTGTGACATTTCAACGCGATAGCGTTTACGAGCGTCGGCGTCGGTGGGACCAAAAAGTCCCATGATACAACGCGCGCAGCCACGTGTGACGTCACACGTAGTTGTGACGTCATGACACTATCAACCCTCTAAATTTCCCCGCCAAATTCAAAGGAAACGTTTCTTGCCAAATTCAGCTGAAATTTTTCCCGACATATTTAGCGGAAAATTTTCCGCTAAATTTAGCGGGTCGATAGATTCATGACGTCACAGCCACGTATGACGTCATGCGTCACATGATATAACGTCACACGTTAGTCTACCGACTCGATTACACACGCGCGTTTGCACGGTTTGTGGGACGGCCTCTGGTTTATATGAAAAGGCTTCGCGAAAGGACTGTTAATACTTCAGATTCGGGAAGGTGTTAAGGCATAATTATATGACCCAGCGCACAGGTCGACAGTCACTCAAAAGTCCAAACACGCAAGAAAATACACTCAGACAGCGCTGTGGAAGTGTATTTTCTTGTGTGTTTAGATTTTCGAGTTACTTTCGATCTGTGCGAAGGTTCGTAATTTTGCAAACGCGGCCCAATGACGCTATCGGGTTCCACTCTTAAAGGACACATGCAGAGGAAACAAAGACATATAAAAAAAAACAGCGTGGACTGGGAAAGGATGCCATAAAATGAATGCATAACGAACAAAGAATAATGGGGAGCTATATTTACGGCACAAAATGAAATTGTAATTGGCACCCGCGGTAGCAGCCACTGGTCACGTGGTAGACCTGTGGGCCACCGCCGCAAGCTGAGCGTGGTGTGCCGCCGGTTGAACGTGTTTCTCCACGCCGCCGCCGCCACCGTCAATTTCTGACCGGCGCACTGGTCTATCACGTGGTGCTTCCGCTCTTTCAGGAGCTTCCTTTGTGCTCTTAAAGTTACTTTTTAATCTTCGTTTTTTTGTTTCATTTCAAAGAAATAGTAATAAGTAACTTCAGAGCCCATATGAAGCTCCCATAAGAGCGCAAGCATTACGTGACCATAGCGACCTGTCACGTGACCACAGCGGCTACTTTTACGCGGGCTCCCGCGGGCGCCAGCTACAAATTTGTCTCGCACCGTAAACATAGCTCTAAAAAAGTTTTCTTTGTAAATTTCGTTTATAACAAATTTTGCAATCTAGGCTGTTTACACATTTTTTTTTCTTTTGCATGTCTCCTTTAAATGCGAAACTTAAGCTTCCCTTAATCTTGATTTATGCAGAGATTAGTAGAGTTTGACAGCTTTTTTGCTCTCGATTTGATCACGTTTTTCATAATGATCTATTTAGTATTGTATTTCGTATTTCTCTTTTCAATTTGTACCTTCTCTACGTTTATTTTTGTACAAAACTTTTTAACTCAATCCCCTTTTGTCTGCTTCTTAGTTGTCATAAATATCGCGTTGTTGTTTTTCCTCCTTGCGCGTATATTTTGTTGACGAACCTTGATCTCTTGCGAGAAATAAATTATTACATTTGCCTAGGAACTCGAAGTTGGTGGCTAAACGTTTTCCTTATCATTCTTCTTGACTCCATGTTTGGCATCGGGAACGACACGACAAAAGTCATATGGACTCTGACAAAACCGCTCACTAATTTATACTGACATGACGAAGCATTTTTATGGTACAATAAAACTGTGTTTCATGTACTCATCCGCATAAATACGAATACTAAAAATGTAAGACTCTATAGTTATTCACTTCTCTCACGTTTCAGCGTCAAATTATGCGCAAAAAGATTTTTTTTTACGGTGTGATGTACACATTCGGTGTTTCTAGTTGCCTTTCAATGCACACGAAGAAGCGTGTCGACTATCGTGCTTTTTGCGACATTAACCATAGTGTGTGTGTTTGTTTGGGGGCAGAAAGCAACCCTACAAGCGAACAAATCTAAAGACACGCAGTACACCGAAGTCAAACGTAATGTTCTTGCCACCGCCCGAAATGTTTGCTACTTGCTCGCTCGCTCGACACCGAACAGGCAATGAGCATCTCAATTCCAGCCGACATTAGAAACCGCCAGGACCCGTACATTCAACTCCATTTCCGTGGTACTTTGCGCACGCCCAGCTCGGATCCTTCGAAAACCCAGACATGGTTTTTCAAACCCTACTCACGTCATCGTCTCAGAGCTGAAAACTTCAGACGATGCGAGGAAACGACGAAAGAACGGTTTCGCAACGTATCGCCTCGTGGCCTTGTCATCGTGACGCTCGACCCTCTCCCTGGTACGCTTTGTTTGCGCCTATCATTGCCTGCGGGGACTTCTCGAGTCGCAAAACGACGACGACAAACACAATGGGGGAGACGCGAGGTGAGTGCACTTACCTGGAGAGACAAGAATAATACGCGAAAGCTTTACGTCTGTTTACGGTGCAGCTTTTACGGAACATTTCTTTATGCGCTTCCAGCGTGCCCTTCTCGTTCTTCTAATACCCCAGGTTGCTGGTTCTAGCCGTAATCGAGTTTAGTTGGATGTCTTAGTACCGAGTGTCTGTGGTAAAATAATAAATAAAGTGTTTTTCGTCCCGTGTAAATAAACTACGCATCGCAGAGAGCTGGAACTCCGCGAACATGTAACGGTAGTGTTCTTACAAAGACGCAAAAGTTTTTTGTTTTTTATACATTTTTTGAGGGTTACAAGAATAAAGATAAAGGTGAACTTTATTTTAATGGGCCTACGTACGCATAAGCCAAGCATCGTCAAAACAAGAACTGGCATTGTGAACGCATGTGGTATTTCTTTCAATAAAAGTAACTTGTCAACAAAAGAAAAAAAAGTTTTTTTTTTCTGGCAGACAAGCATTTTTTTCACTAAAATACAGACGCCATGAAGTCATTAATTTTGTGTAGTTAATATAAGACTTAGGTGGCCGCCTGCTCAAGAAAAAACAAAAGATATGGTTCTACTTTTTAATTTGGGCAATGAAAAATGTTCTCAAAATTACGCATCTCTATCACCACTGGTAGTGGCACGCCGTAGCGAATTTTGCGATATTTTTCAATGCATAGTTTATTTACCTGGTCTAAAGAAAACAACAAAGAACACTGTTCTATTTGCTCACAAACACCCCGCACTTTTCTTTCGACTTAAGTGTGTGTTTCGGAAAGGTGTGATCTTCCCGCTTTCGCTTCCCTTCGCTTGAGCAGCGCAGCAAGAATGTGGCGACTGTTTCGGTGTGTGGAGAAAGGGCCCGTCTTCATAGCTCACCTTTTTATAGCGCTAGATTATTTTATTTTGATTCTGAGTAAAATCAGGAGCATTACTTCCTCCTATTGTTTTAATAATTTATTTTTATAAACTACCGGTGCACAGCAAGCATCACCAGAAGAAAAACTACCTTGCCATTGCCGCCGTTGCTCCTCTACCCGAAAGTTTCTCGCCTTTTTATTTTATTTTATAAACTCTACTTTTATAATTCCATCCAACATAACCAAAATATCTCCCTTCCCCCCTCCCCTCCTTTTTGTTTCCGCTCGTCTAAATTATGAACACAATTCTGGAATCTAAATTTCGGTCATCAACTTCAGGCCTTCACACAACTCAGGTCTGAAAACACCTTCCAGCCTTAATTGCCATTATCACGGACTCGGAGCCTTTTAAAACTTACTATATTAAATTTATTTCAATTCAATTCAATCGAATAATTCATTCAATTAACTTCAACAAAGTGCATTATATGAGGAGGATCTAGAAAAATAATAACACTGAAGGCTGCAGAAAAACAGTTCGGTTAATTACAAACAGGATATATATTTACAGGTAGTAAAAAAGACACAATTAAAAACATAGTAGGTGATAATAAATAAACATGTTTTCTGACGATAAACTCCGTGTGGGGCGTGCCTCGCAAAGATTACTGCATCTGGCGTGATTAGTCTAGAGCGCGGTTATTATAGAAACATACTTCCAGTCAATCTCCACTAGGGACAGCGTGCAAGTTTGAAATTCTTGTTGATTGTGCCTAGACTAAATTTCAATTTTGTTACTGTCCATTTTTTTTCGCTCTCCCGCTTTGTAATTTCATTGAAGTTTGAGGGAACAATATTCGAAATGAATAAATAAACAAATATCAAGGTACCCGCTAAGATGGTTTAGGCGTTAGGTGTCGTCAACTTCCGCTCGGTCAGATTGTTGTTTCTTAATATAAAAAAGCTGGAATGGCTTTAAAAAATGAGTTAATGTTTCTTACGGCATAGTTTTTCCCGGAGAATCAGAATATTCCCATAAATTGTTCTCGAAAAAACGGTAAACGTAAAAAAATTTGAAAAATTTAGAGCCACTCACTGCTGCCGAACGTCATTGTTTGGTCGAGCCTTGATGTCGTCAAATGAGCAGGCGCGATTCCAAATGCATCTGTCGCTCAACTATCAACTGGAAATCCTTCCGTCGCTTCGTCACCGCTTCGCGTAAGCTCCTCAGATTCGCTAAGCTGCCTGCATCTTCAGTAGAAATATGCTCGGAACTGCTGCACTGGCAACCATTTACCGAAGATAAATACCTTCCACGCGCGTTTGTTTGGAGATATGAAATTAATGGGTGTGGAAGAAGGTCATCAGTAAATGGTTCCTAGACCAACAGTGTGCCTGTGCTCTTTCTCTCTCTCGTTCTCTCTTCGTGTATCTTAATACGTTCAGCTGGCATCTTTCAGACGCATGAATCATCAACTAGCTCAGTATCGAAGAAAAAAGAGAGAAAAAAAACTTTTATTTTTGCTTCGAGTCCGGAGCTCCCTCAGTATCGAGGATGCACCACGCTGGCTCCGCGAGTCAAGGAGCACGCGCGAGGAACCTTTCGTGACGGCATGTTCACCCTTCTGATTTTACTGCCCTTTCCTACTGCTGGGAAGGGGCGTGGTTTCAAGGCAACTTCATAAGCGCCTTTCTAGTTGATGCGGGCATGAAATAGACTACGTTTCATGAAATTCGTGATGCTTGGACTAGGATTAAGACAAATGAAGCCTTCTTAATCCAATTCAAAACCGCTTCAGATTCCCCTTAATAATTCCGTTGCCAAAAAAAAAATACAAGGACACGATAAATGCGCTATGCCAACACGTGGCAAGGATTGTTTTTACGTGGCGAGGTGGCAAGGTATGCGACGTTCCCTCCAACCCCTCCTCCCCAGTCCCCGCACCCTAAAAACAAAAATACGCGCATGAGTAGCGGCACCACAATATGTTCGCGGACAGTGTGATAAACGTGACCGCGGCTAGTTTTGAACATTTCATTATCGCTCCACAGTCAATATAATCGGTCTCCGCCAAAAAGAACGCCGAAGAAGGCATCACAAAGCAAGTAGCATAAATACATTAGGCCAGCGGCCTACGTTTGTTTTAAGGTGTCAGGGTTGATAGCTCCACCGTAAACTATGGATAGTGGCCAGCATGCGCTTCACGAGAACGAAGCTTCCATCTCCTTGTCAGGTTACCGGCGCCACCGACTTTTCCGAGTTCTAACAATATGCGCTACCTATAAACTCACGCGTCGCTCACATACGGGCTCGGGGCCCCACCTTGCGGTGTCTCTCCTTCCACACTTTCTCAACTCTATATTTCTTTGAACCGAAACCCAATCAGAACGAGATTTAAGCTAATCCGTGTTTCCTGATTTTCTTTTAACTTAGATTAAGCTTTTTTGTGGTTATAACTGGTGAAAATGGAATATAGAAAGGCGAGACACAAGAGGGTGATGACCACCAAGTCCCACTAAGTTTAGTGGTACGTTAAGTTCGTTTGCATCCGCCAAAACAATTTACGCCTGCTGTGGTCCAGTCAACTTGAGTCCTTACTCCTGAGTTCAATTTGTTAGCCTAAAGGACCATGTTGTTGCCATAGCAACAACCATTGGCGTTCTCGTCAGAAGTCCCAACATGCCCCTGGGTTCACAAAGTACGGCACTGAGATTTATACGGCGTGCAAGTCGGTCTTCTCCTTGCGTACCTAGTGCGGTTGTTTACCCCTAAACGCGCCCACGTGCGATTTTCCTGGGCGTTCTCTCCGTTTCCCTTTGATTGACGTACTCCTCATTGTGGGCCGATGCGCTAAAAACGCATTTTGAAACACTTGCTGCCCGTAAAAACTCCAAAACGTATTCGAATGGTAACCAATTTGCAAGGCTAATGACCGATAATGCACTATCATAAATGCTTAAAACACTGCTTCGTATCCCTTCATCATCTAGCGAAAAACAGTTTGTCGTTGTTTTCGTTAAGCTCCTTTTTTTTTGGGGGGGGGGGGGGGGATGCTGTAGAAAGGATGGCGCAGCGCCCCACGTTTGAACTAAATGTGGCTTTTTGTAAACTTTCTTCAAAGTCGGTGGTGATTTGTTACCGCGCGCAATTATTAAATTACTTAGAAACTTAGTTAAAAGTATTGCAAAGTAGCTTACGAACTTCAAATTTAAATGACGCCTTCTCAAAATTTATGAATGAAAACGTCTAAGCATCAATTTCGTCAAGTCACAAATAATAGGCTAGACTTGCAACCGGGCGCATACATATGATCGCGTTAAATTTATTCAACAGATCGCCCTTCTCTCGACTGAGGACCACTGTAGATGTGACATTGCCGAGGCACAGAACCCTCTAACACAGGAACGGTTCTCAAAATCTTTCTTGTCGCCGCGACTGTTGAATTAGAATTCCACACTGTAGCCGCCACCTACGAATTAGTTTAGAAAAACTCAGTCACGCAATCGAGATATCAAAGCTGGCTTCAACTACGAGTTTCGTGGAGGCTGATGCCGGGCACACTTGGGTCATTCTAGGAGCGACTTTTAGCGCACAACTTAAGTACTGAGAAAACTCTTCAGCACACGCTGAAGTTAGTACCACATAGAACCTCTAGCTTGCCCTCTCCATCTCTTTTGTTTTTCTCGCCAAATATCTGCATTTCGATATCACTGTTTTGAAATTTGCCTTTCTCTTTTTTATTGACGATAATATTTCTTGGAAAAAAGGAATAAAGGGAACTTACGGCCAACACAAATATCCAAACGAAGCTAGGTGACTGGCGCGCGACCGAAAAATTCCGCTTGGTCCTGGTATCGAACCAGAGACCTCTTCATTTCCAGTGGAGCGCTTTACCAACTGAGATAACCTGGAGTGAGACGTCAGTAGAGCAAACGGGTTTTAACAGCTGCCACCATTCTAACACCAACAAGGGTGAACGGCCTGCATTTTAGATGTATGATGATAACTCAAATAATGCAAAGGTGAAAGCGAGCAGGACGAGTATGACGGTAATAATCCCCGGAAAAAGGGAACGAGGGGGACAAAGGACAACCACAAATCTCCAAACACAATTCAGGTGACTGGTACGCGAGCGAACAAATGCGCCTTGTCCTGGTATCAAACCAGCCACCCCTGCACCTTCAGTGGAACTGGCCACAGTATCACTATGTTTGAACAAAACAGACATAGTCTTTTATTAACACTTTTCCGCTGCTTGGTTATAATTCTGATTGACTGTTTGTTTCCCCTCGTGAAGGGTCTTCGGGAGGAGAAGCACGCTTTACAGGTGGAATGGAGCGCCTGCAAGTTCAGTTTTCCGTGTACGCCGTGACGTGACGGCGATGTTTTCGAGAGCGTTGGATTGGATCGCCATATAACTTATGTTTGAACAAGGCAGACATAATACAAAGAGAGCTTACCGACATGGAAGGTCTTTATTAAATTCTCGGCAAGACAAGTCGTCAGTAACTTTTCTCACCGCTCAAACTTCCTCAGTGGAAAACGATACAAGTTATAACACATTTGTGAACAGGATGTATCGCTGGAATGGTTCGGCTCGCCTCAAGACGGATTCTAGTATGTCGTCGAAAACTGCTCGTTGTCCCTTTGCCAGTTGACAAGGCATAGCTCTTGCCGTGGGTCTTTCCGATCGATACAATGGGGAATTTTATCAGATCGTTCCGATAACGATACGATGCACGCGCAAAAGTGTCGGTGGGGTATCGGGTATCGTTATCGTAGTTATCAAAACGATCTACTAAATCGTCATACTATTGATCCTTGGAACGAAATTGTTGTTTATGCTATATCTTTATCGCGTCATCATTACACTGAACTTAAGAAATTCGTATCATTTGCAAGATAAGGCCATTTCTTCTAACCCCAAATGGAGACAGAACGGTAATTTAGATTTCTACGCACTAATCTCTTTTGTCACGATGAACATATCTATTTTTGTTACCTTTCCACGCTGCAGTGAAGCCGTCGACGGTTCGAGTCCGGTCCAAACAGCGTCCCCTTGCGGCGGGACTGGCGGCCGATATCGAGTGCGAGGCGGCCGGATCCCGACCTGCATCCGTGATTTCCTGGTGGAGGGGCAAGGACAAGCTACCCACGAGTCACTTCAAGGTGCACCGTTAAGATATTCGTTGTGAAACTGAAGGGTCCTTTAGATGCTGCAACATTGAGAAATTTTGTTTACTTTTTTAAATATCTGGAACCTAGTCTTATTAGCGTCAATATCGCGGTAATTTTAGCTGCTTCTGCACAAGGTTATATGTCCTTCAATATGACTACCATTGCATAACAAGCAAAAACAGAAGCCCGGAGGGTCTGCCTGCTCACAAAGTTGGCAGTACGCCAATCACTACGATAGACAAAAACATTCAAACAAATGACGTGACCCAGAAGAAATTTAGAATCCAAATATAATTTCTTAGTCCTACCCCGGGAAGACGAACTACTTTGATTTTGATGATAATCGGCACACGCCTCCGCTACATTTTTGACTGATCTAAATAGCATAAGGTAAAGTCATTTATAAAAAGTTGCATTTCAGACACTGCGAAAGCGTTAAAATATACCTTTGGGTTTTGTCAAGTACCTCGAAGTTTCAAGCAAAATGTGATGAGCCAAATTCATGAAATATTTATGAATCAGCATTTTGTACATATTCACCAATAATTTAGTGTGATGAATAAAATTAAAAAAACTAGCGAAAGATAAGAGCATTATATAGCCTCATAATGTTTCACATGCCTGAAATAGCGTAACGGTTTAGAAAGAACCGGTAACATTATCATGTAATAAGACAACTCCGCAAACAGAAAATACACCTGTAAAAATATTTTAGAATCACATATATGTCTATTAAAATAAAACGCGTGATTTTTAATTTAAATAAAATTATAGATGACATTAGCTTCAATATCCTAATCACCCTACTTTTTCGTTCCTAAAAAAGGCTACTAAAACTAACGATGTTTCTTGTTTTTATTATTTCATCGCATCTTGATCATCAAACGAGGTATCGAATGGTTCCTGGTAAAGTCCCACTTATTAACAGTTGGCAACAATTTTAGGATATCCCCTGCACGCTCCCCACGCGAAACTTTAATAAAAACTTAAATGTTTGTGCTTAGGCTTCAAAGACAATGGCGTCCTAGATGGCATCGGAGCGCAAGTTCGTCTGCTTCATTGCAGGGTTGTGGTGATGTCAGAAAGACGCCGAGCTCTGATTGGCTCTGATTGGAAGGATAGTGGGTAGACCTCAAAGCAAGCTGCCTTGAGGTCTACCCACTATCCATTCAATCAGAGCCAATCAGAGCTCGGCATTCTGACGTCACCACAGCCCTGCAAAGCCGACGAACGTGCGCTCGCATTGGTAAAACACACATCAGATGATCACACACCGTGTGTTCAGTGATCTGTTGTTTTTTTCGCCTCATTACCTAATCCTGTACTTCCTGTCACATTAGTGAGTTCTAGTCTTACGCATACGAGTAAACGTCAAGCATTGTGCCCCTTCCTTAGTTTTGCGTGCTCCACGCTGCGCGTGCGCGGGAGCCCGAACTGCGTTCTTAGATTGCTGCGTGGCGACCGACGTACATCGGCCTACAGCGTTCTAGATTGCGGTGTGGCGCAACGATAATGCGAACGCACATCGCTTGCGTTTGCTCTTACAGCAATACTAACACTGTCTGCGAAGTGTCACCGCAAGCCAACGCTGTACGGTCCGACGGAGTGAATCCGAGCCGCGCGAAAAGTGTGTCGTCAAAGCGCTCGTCGGTCTCGGGGGTTTGGCATCCAGGGCTGAACTGAATCTCGCACTGAGACGCAAAGCGAAGACTCGCACCGGATTCACGATGCATGATCGGTTTTAGCCGGAGATAGGAGACGCTACCAATGACCAACAAGCGCCATGACGATGATCTTGTGGCGTATGCCAGAATGGCCCTGTCATGGAATCCGTAGCGTTAGCTGATGGTCGGACTTAATAGGAAATAAGCTTGTTGTGCGTATTATTTAGGGGCGAAAGTTCCTTAGGGTCTGAGACATGCCCGTCCGTCCGTCCGTCCGTCCGTGCTCACATCGTTACTGTCATCTGTCTTCTTAAAAAAAAGAAAAAAATGTTTGCGCAGTCGACAGAGATTCGAAGCTGTGCGGGGAGACCCCAGTGGATGTCTAGTCCATCGCCTTAACCACTCGGCCACGACTGCCGGGACGAGTAGGGGGCTCTGAGATGTGGTAGTAACTCAAGAGCTGGGGATGTCATGGATGAAACGTTGCATGCCAGCCGCTCAGCGACTATACAGGAGAGAGGCGCTGCGGACAAATGCGTATGCAATCACGTTAAACTTCGCGTGCATCGGCTCGACGTTTCATAGACGAGAGGGCGCTGCAATAAAATAAACCGAACCACTAGAAAAACCACCGGCTCTGCGTTTCACCGACCGCCGAGCAGTAACAATCAAGTCGAGGAAACGCAACCCGGAACTCCAGCACTGCCTATGAGCAATAAAAAAAAATCCAGCACCCTCAGCACTACCTATATGAGCAAATTCAGTTTCACTTCAGCACCACCAGAGACTTCACCCCAATCAACATCATTCACCACGTGGAGATGCGGTCATTTTTATTTTTCTTTGAGGAGGGGAAGGGTGAGCAAGTACAATTTGGGAGTTTGCTTTTGTTGCCAGCGTCGCCTTTTTTCGTAACGCTTGCAGTCGAATTCCCGCACGTAGGTGCTTGCTGATCGGCAATCGAATCTTCTCCGTGGTGGCCTACACACCGACCCGGGAGGACAACGGCATGACGACTGCGCTGTGGCTGAGAGTACCGAATCTGATCGACAGCTCGATTGAGGCGTCCGGTAACCTAGACGTCTACTGTGTGTGCACTATGGACCTCATTTTCTTCTTTTTCTCTACCCCCGTCCTTGTTGACGTTGTTGACAAATCCTGTATGAGGGATGAAAAACAAAATAGAAGCGACGAATTACAACTTAGGACAAGTAAAATAATATAGTTAAGGCAAAAGTAAGATTGATAGACAATCCCAGCCGGTGTGGCAAGTGCAGAACGATGTTTTCCCGCATACGGGAAGTTCCGCGATTCAAGATGGCAGCGCCCGCTTAAGAAAGATTTAGATTTAGGCCACTGATTTGCTTTAGAAACGTGGTCGTCTCCTTCATCTTAATATTGCTCCTAAGCCAATGTGATTGGTTATTTAGTCCAGAAGAACGCTAAAGGGCCAATCACGAAGCTAGAGTAGTGTGAAGATATAAATAGCCGCGCCCTTGGTGTTTAGGCTATCAGCGACCATAGCCATGGTTGCATTCTGACGTGAGCTAAAACGTCCTGTGTTGTTTTGTTTACGTTGTCATACACTTGAGAATTTGTTAAAACAAAGCAATGGACGTGTGCAGCCTGAAGGCCAGAAGCATAAACAATTATCATAAAACATCTGACGGGTGAACTCAAATATGTTTAATGGGGCTCCATAAAAACTGGTTCATGCACACACAGAAATAAATACGTCTCCCCTTGCGGCAAACCCACAGTAGTCTACCATGACTACACGTATTCGTTGCAGGCGTGTACATGAGCGAGACCATGCGCATCTGATTGCATGTTAGGTTTCAACTGCTTCTAAGTTCACTCGTACGTTTGTATGAGTATGTTCTGTGCGCACTTTTGTGTTTTCTTTTATGCGCATGCGGTTACGTGCTCGGGTATGTTGCCTGCCTTTTGGATGTTTGCGTTTTTTCACTCTACACGCTTCCGGGAGTGTGTACTGCCCACGTCTGCTTGTGCGTTTCTACTCAGCCATTCGTATCTGTGCTTGTGTGCGTGATTGCCTGGGTTTGTCTGCGTGTGCGGACGTGGGCGTGAGAGTGAGTCAGTGGATGTGACCGCGTGCTGTCTACGTACACACCCAGGGAATATGAGCTGTACCACTCAAAACTGGATTCTTCCTACGCCTACAGTTCCTGCGGAGTTCTTTTGACCCATAAATTGCCAAAGGTGGTTTCTTGCTCTCAAATTGTCAGAGGGTGGAGTTGGTGTCTTGACCTTTCTGAAGTGAAGAACTTCAAAACCGCATTTGCCTGCATGTCGTAGTTTTTATTTTAAAAATAGACACAGATTGAGGCTTTCGGCACCTCTCAACTCCTTCACCATCTTCCGAGTCACGTGTGCTGTGACGTCAATGGGGGTCGCGCGGGGTTCCGGTGAAAGCTCTCTCTCTCTAGAGCCATCAGTGAGCAGCGAGAACTCATCTCCGCGTGACCACGTGCTGGCGCAGTGCGAACAGTGTGGTGAAAGGAGGAAAGTCCCATCCGGGTCCGCCCCCCCCCCCCCCCCGCCGTGCGGCTCTGCCCCCCTCCTCCGGCTTCTGGTGGCTGCTCGCGCTAGCAGATAGAGCTGAAGGTTTTGTGGACCTAAGATATATGGCGACACTAAAACTCCGTATAATAAAAGTTTTGTCGATGATACCAGGGTTTTGACGAATTTATATTTATGTCGGGACTACAAGATTTTTGGAAAAGTTACATTTTATGGAGCAGGGATTCGCATAGCTTGCTATCTTTCTACAAGATCCCTATTGACGTCATGCCGCGTGTTTCTCATGGCCGCCGCTGGAGGCTGCAGCTTGAGGAATATTGTAATTTTTGCCTCGCGATTACGCGGCGGAATCGCAACATTTCGAAGGAAGGAGGTGTGTTTTCTGTCGTTTGTAACAAGATGAACAATGTCAAAGTAA
The DNA here is from genome assembly GCA_037355805.1 of Ixodes ricinus. Classification (NCBI taxonomy): domain Eukaryota; kingdom Metazoa; phylum Arthropoda; class Arachnida; order Ixodida; family Ixodidae; genus Ixodes; species Ixodes ricinus. Next base: position 10,448 of record JAZHYW010059205.1, on the reverse strand, counting down.
AAGATGCCAATTTTTTAAATGTTAAAATCGTTGCACAGCTCCTTTAAAGAACTGAAAGATGGAGACATGATCTTTGCGTTCTAGCGGATATTTTGACTCAAGGTTTTTCAAGAACTAACAGCTACGCCAAAGCATGAAAGCAACTGTCAGCGCGCTATTGTTTACGGTAGTACGTGTCAAACCACACCCGCCTGTGAAAGCTTGATTCACTCCGTTAGCGTGTCGGAAAATACCCCGTCTTTTGCTGTGCTCCCATGCAGTCTGCTCATTCCTGATTATAGTTGCACATTCCACATTCCCACTGTTCCAGACAAACCGATGGTGATGCTGCAGCTGGAGAAGCGTTTTCGGCTAGAGGAGATTTTCGAGGGCCAGGACTTGTACTTGGAGTGTAGCATCGACGCCAACCTAAGCGTCTCCGAGGTCGTCTGGAGGTTCGAGAGAAGAGATGTGCACGCAGATCCAGCAGCCAAGGTCATCACCAGCAACCAGTCACTGGTCTTCCAGGCTATCCAGAGGCACAACGCGGGACGCTACACATACGTCGGCGTATGTGTAGCGTCCCGAGACACCTCGGCACCAATCTACGTGAACGAACATCTGTGCCCAGAAAACAAAGTACTGCTAGGGAAGGCAACTCAGAAGAAGAAAGGAAACAACTGGAAATATCTGTGGGTATCCCAGGGAAAAATACTAATGCGAAAGGCTGAAAACGCTGGTGTGATACAAATCATGAACGAAGCTGATCTGGCCCTAATTGTATAAAGCTAGAAATGTTGTCTAAAACAAGACATAACGCATGGTTTCTATTCAAGAAATTAATAAAGTTTATAAAAATGGATTATTTTCATTATTGCATTGCAATATACGTAGTTTGAACAAAAATGTGGATGCTTTATGTGCATTACTCGGTGAACATGTGTTTCAGTACAATGTTGTAGCACTGTCGGAAACATGGCTCAAAGGTAACGAGTATTTCAACTTTCCTGGCTACCAACTAATATCATTACCAAGGCCAACAACTACAAGAGGTGGTGGGGTCGCATTATTGATAAAAACTGGGCTAACATTCAAGAAATGCAGTGAATATACTTGTACATTAAGTGGTGAATATGAGATTCTTTTCGTCAGAATTTCGGACATTGTAGTCGGGGTAGTATATCGAGCTCCAGGTTCATGTCTAGGTTCTTTTTTTGAAAAACTAGAAGATATTTTTTCACAAATGACGGCACGAAGAGATCATGTAATCATTTGTGGGGATTTTAACATAGATATACTAAAGACAATACATAATGAATATTTATTCTTGCTACAGTCATTTAATTTCACAAACCTAATTAACAGTCCAACTAGGTTTGGTGTTGATTCAGCTTCAGCTCTTGATCATATATTATGCAACTTTAGCACAGAAGGTAGCATGTACGGCGTTTTAGATGTATATTTGACTGATCATTCACCTATAGTTCTTTTGACCTCAGAACCAGCACGCCAAAGTATCTATAAGGAGTTAAGCTGTAGTATAAAAAAACTAAATTATAAGACTCTCCGGAGATTATTAGTCACTGCAAATTTGAATGGCATGACTGATACTAATGTGGACACAAACTATCGTTGTTTTCATAATATACTTCGTCAATGCGTAACTGAATCATCAACCATTGAACCAAGGGGTTACTACAAGAAACCAATCTGCCCATGGATGACGTATAAAATATTGGAAATTATAAAAATTAAAGACTATTGGTATAGGAAGATGAAGCAACATAGAAATAATTCGTATTATATTGGTCAATTTAAAATATATAGAAATATGGTAACAGCTCTCATTCGAAGAAGGAAAAAAAGTACTACTGTAATATGATACAGAAATGTGGGAAAGATACAAAGAAAATGTGGTCAATTATAAATTCTATTATTAAACCTAAGAAACAAAATATGGTACTGCCAGAACTGGAGGCTACTGGGTGTCATAATGATAACGCCCTCACAGAGAAGTTTAATCAATATTTTTGCAATATTGGTAAAGAACTGGCTGAAACTCTCGAAGAGCCAATCACAAACCAGCTTCCAGATTTTCTTAGTAACACATTCAGCTATCAAGACATTACGTGCGAAGAAATTACGTCAATGATAAAAACGATGCCATGGGACAAGACTCCTGGATATGATGATATTTCTATAAACATAATCAAAGACAACATCGATATTCTTAGTATACCGTTGGAAAAGATATACAATCAAGCGTTTTACAGTGGTACCTACCCGGAACTACTAAAAATAGCAAGAGTGTTGCCGATTTATAAGAATGGCGACGTCAACCAATTTTCAAACTACAGACCAATATCGGTCCTAAGCTGTATAAACACTCTTTTTGAAAAACTTGTAGCCACAAGGGTAATTGCCTTTCTGACTAAATATGATATTTTATCTGATAACCAACATGGTTTCCGAAAAGGCAAATCGACGGATACAGCAGTTTTAACAATTAGTCAATTCATTAACAATGCACTAAACAGCAATAAAATTGCAGTCGGCCTATTCTTAGACATAAAAAAAGCTTTTGATACTGTAGATCATGGCATACTTATAGAGAAATTACGAAGATATGGCTTTCGAGGCTTTTCACTTGACTTTTTTAAGAGTTATTTATCGTCTCGATCTCAAGTCGTTGGTATAAAGGAGCATTTCTCAACTAGTGAGTTTGTGCTGACAGGAGTCCCGCAAGGTTCAGTGCTAGGACCAATCCTTTTCTCTATTTACATAAATGATCTAGCTAATGTTACGACCAAACTGCAAACGATAATGTATGCAGATGATACTGCTATATTAGTCGCTGGAAATTCGCTAGAATTAATTCAGTCTGAAATGACACACGAACTTAAGCAAATAGAGAGATGGTTCCTAGACAATAAATTAGCTCTTAATTTACAAAAGACAAAATACATTGTGTTCTCGTCGCCCTCTAAGGATATTTCAGCTGGGGTGAGTGATATTAAAATAGGAAATAAACATATTCAAAGGGTTGAAAGTATTAAATATCTCGGAGTGATACTTGACTCGTGCTTTAATTGGAAGCTGCATATAGACGAATTGTGTAAAAAACTAGGATATTCTATATACACGCTAGTCAAAACACGTCAATACTTTGATAGTAAAACGCTTAAGCTGATATACTTTAGCATCTTTCACACTCACCTCCAATACTGTGTGGAATCCTGGGGATTCACCTATCAAAGCTACATACAACCAATTATGACACTTCAAAAACGAGCTATCAGAATATTAGCCAACGCAAAATATAGTACTCATTCCGCTCCACTATTTCAAAGCCAACAGATACTGCCATTTCACCTGGTACGAGATTACAAAGCTGTAGTTATGATGCATAATATTTTGACAACAAATACACCACTACCATCAAGCATTTTCTCACAATCGGAAAGAGTCACTAGAAATGTTTTCGCCAACAATTTTAACATTCCATTGTCTCGTAATGTGTATGGTCAAAGGATGATACAGTATACTGGAACAAAAATATGGAACTCCTTATGTATCCCAATAAAAGAAAGCAAAATGTTCAAAAGTACACTTAAAGCATTTTATTTGGAAACAATGTTTCACTGACTAATATATTTGTACGGCACATGCATGGGTGCCAGGTAACCGCCGCATTGTCACCGATACATTGTCACGGATGGGATTCCCCGAGTAAAAAATTGTCCTTGTAGTTTAGGAAGAATTTTTTTATGGTAAATGAGTTTTTTATCACGTGTTGCGGTTACCTCAATGTGTATTTTTCCGCGCTAGTTACCAACAGGTTAAGAAACACAGGTTACTTATTATAATCTCCTTTCTTAATCCGTGACATGTTTTTCCAGCTGTCTTATCAGCTGATGTCGCTATCTTATTGGCTGCGGAGTAATGATGAAATCATCGGGACTGACCACACCACTGCCTTTGTGACAATAGTGAAGTGGCGGGGTAATACTGGCATTGTTCTTTCATGCCTGTGGGAGTGAAACATCTCTTACGCACTACGCGAACCCTTTTTCTTTATTTTGTTCTTTCTTTGAGAAACCTAACTATCACAAGCGGTTATTTTGGCTTTTTTGTTTTGGAACCGCTCATATGATAAGATTTAAAAACATGTAGTGAATTTGTGTTTTTTGTCTTCTGGAGATTTTGTTTGTATATAATATTTTTTTGTTTGTTTTCTCTCTATCTCTCTTCCTCTTAGGCGATAAAATACTAGAGAACGTGCAAAAGCGTAACTGATGTTCACTGCATTACACTTCTCGTTAATATATACAGGGTGTTCTTTGTTCGTTTTTTCTAGGGGTACGCAGACGTTACAGGAATGCACCTAACCAGTTTTCAAATTGCGGTCAAAGGGATACTGAAGCGAGATTTCGTGCTCATAGAAGAGGGCTGGACCGATAGGCTGGACGCTGTGAAACTCAGAAACATCACTCAAGTGATGTCTCCAACGGATCGCCGTATTTTTGGGAAAGAAGTGCGCGATCGAAAACGGCCGACGAGGCCGACGACGTCACGATTGTCATTCCCTCTCCTGCTCGCTACGTCCCGTCGAGCTGGTGAATCGAAGCGAGGAGGAGAGAAGCGTGGCCGCTTCCCCTCATTCTCAATTTCTCCTGGAGGATAATCACGTCAAAGACCTCGCTTGATCGCGCCCTTCCTTTTCCAAAAGTACGGCCATCTGTTTGAGATTTCGATGTATGAGTGATGCTGTCGAGTTCGTAGCTTCCCGTTCAACGCTTCCGCTGCTTTATTTTGCCAAGTCCTAATTTTGTCGCCATAGGCGCAGGGGCGAAAATAGAAAACACGCTGTTTCGATGCACCTAGGTATCCACAAGAGCATCTTTACGGGAGAAAAAGTATCTTAATACCCTTGGGTCCTAGAACGCCTTCTGTGTTGGTACTAAACTGATAGTTTCCGATGATATCAAAGCTTACTTTTATTTTTTATACGGATAATCCTATTGCATTATTTAATGCTAAATTACGGAACTTCTGGGTTTAAAAATGAGCTTTTATTATGAAAGAATAATTGTGATCTCTCATACATCAACGAAGTATTGCTGTGCTCAAAATGTCATAGTGCCAGATGCTTATTAATAACGTGTCTTTTTCCCTATTTTTTTAATTTGCAGTTCAATGCGCCGAGCTCTGCACAGAGGCAAGGGACAAGGACAGCGAGAACATTCTTTGGCCGGTCTAAAGGATGGGGAGGAAATGACACTAAAATATTTTGGCGGTCACCAACGTTGTTGCTGATAATATCGTCATTCTTATCGTCTCCATGCTCATCAAGTACACTATGGAGAAGACCATCTAAGTTCAGAACCACTGTGTTGTCCACTGTGTGGACGTCGTAATATTGCCATCGATGGAGCGTGGGCTCTGATGTAAAAATGTACTTTTATTAAGAATAACCTGCGTACATGATTGAAGATAGTAAAAGTTTTCATTGGCATATGTGGCGTTGGTGTTGGTTTGACACACTTGACCTGACCCTGGCTCAAGTCTGACTTGCTGCAATCATCAGGCACCATTTTACACATGGTGTGTTCAGGAACTCTAAGCAAGCATACTCTACACGTTTTGTACTAAAAAGTAGAATGTCCCAGGATAAGTATACGAGCCATATGAATCTATCTTACCAAGTGTCGAACCCGGCCCTCGGTGTAAACTATAAAATCGCTCCTAACTCGGCTGTGCCCTGTTCACATGACGGAGGTGTTCTTCGAGGGGTGTTGACTAATCGTGATCGCGTTTTAAGGCCACATAAACTGCGTTACGAATTCTTGATAATCCCTTGCATATTTTATTTGTGCAATGACATTGAAAAATTTGATTATTCATATTTATCAAAAAATATTTTGCTAAGATCTCTTTTGGCTTAATCGTAAAGGAATTGTCGCACCGCCAGTCATGCGTCAAAGCAGTTGAGTATTTCAACGCGGTGGCTGTCGGTGCTCGTTCTCAAACCAAACAGAATAGAGGGACACAAGACGGATCTCTTGATAGCTTCTCTAACTTCCTCAGGATGAAATTAAGTTAGCGAGTTTCATTTTATTTTAACAAGAATGCACGACTACAGCAAAACACAAAACTGTCCGCCACACGCGAAGAGCCACCCGCAAACGGCACAATTTGATAATATCGAATACCAGCGATCATGCAAAATTTATGGAGTGAATAAAGTTTTTTTTTTTTCAGCGTATGCTTTCTTTATTTTTTAAGACGTTACGCTTGGGTTATATAGCTTCATATTCTTAGCACTTGATTTCTACGACTTTTCACTTTCTCAACGTAATAAATTTCATTTGTCAAACTTAGTTCCGTCATGAATACAACAAGGAACAAAAAAAACGTGAGTTTTTTTTTTACAATTTTGTTTTGATGCGCAAGCAAGAACCAAGAGTTCACGTGCAAGTTCGGCGACAGCCGTCGTTTTAAATGCTGACTACGCGGACACAAAGAATGTGCAAGTACGAAAAATTGCCCTAGAGCAGTGGCGACAGCAGCAACCCCAAATGCCGCCACCCGCGGTTGCGAAGCCCGGCACCATCTGTAGCCGCATCCCAGAGATCGTAGACAGAATCACCCTCACACTCACCATGGTAGCGGAGCTTGGCAGAGCAGAGCAGAAATGGTTTCGTGTGCCTCGGGTCGATGGCTCTATTAACACCCAGTATAATAAAATTGTGCGGTTGATACGAGGCTTTTGACGCATTTATTCGTGTTCAAAGTGCAAAATTGATCAAATGTAGCCTGAAATCAAGCAGATAGAAGACATATTTCGACAACTTATTAGAAGGCTACCCGGGTTGATGTAACGCCGTAGTTCTCATGGCTGCCACTCACAGCTACAAATCGCGAAATATTCACTCTTTACGATACGATACGATACGATACGAACTTTATTTTTCAGCACAAATACATGTGGTGAATGGGAGACCGGAGAAAAAGCTGCAGAAATGCAGCTTCACGTGGCTCCGGGCCTCCCATTCAGCAGACTTCGACGGAGTACATATAATACTGTGGTCAAAAAAGAGAAAATCAAATGAACAAATTGATTATTTGGATGTCTGACAATTGCACAATATCTATGTTTTTAACAAAATATTCGTTCAAAATAAACGGCAAAGCATAACTAATTTTTGTTTTCCATAGTTGGTCCAGTATTTCGGAATTTGCCAGAGCATGGTGATTTCTTGATGAATAACAATCGCTTTTTTCTTTAAATCAGACAGTTGAAGAACTATATTTGAGCGCTCCAATGCCGCATATTTATTCGCCATCGTTAACGATATGCTATAAATTTGGTGTAATGATTTGAACAGTGAATGCGTATGATGAACGTAGAGGAAATGTTACCTATTATTCTTAGCACTTTTTGCAATAAGTGTATTATATGTAAGTTTGAGAAAGACGTATTACCCCAGATAAGGGTACAGTAACATAAATGAGAATAAATGAAGAATTGTAATAGAACCTTTTTTACGCTGGGTGAAAGGATTTGATTGACGCTGGTTGGAAGGATGCCTAATTTAGAGCAGAGATATTTCACGTTATTAGTCCAGAGAATGTCATCGGAAAAAAATGACTCCGAGAGTTTTTACACTATTTACAAATTCAATGTTTGGAGACCCAAAATTAAAGAGGACTATAAACTCGATTACTTGAACCGCATGGGCGAAACATTATTGATTTTGTTCTTAAAGTGTTTATATTTAGGCAATTGGACTCGGACCATACTTTTAACTTCGAAGGAAATGCGTTAGCTTTATTTATGAGGCCCTCTTCGGATATATCGGAAAAAATATAGTTGTGTCATCCGCATAGATTATATATTTACAGCTTGAATCAATGTTCACAATATCATTAATATATCACAGAAAAAGAAGTGGCCCTAGAATACTTCCTTGGGGCACTTCTGCTGTTATGACATCAATTCAAATTGAATTCTCATTAATATAATTTGCAGAAACTGGGTACGATATTCTAAATAGGATTTTGATTAGTGCACCTGGAAGATTACGAATGCCATAAGCATATAGTTCATGTAACAAAAATGGAATGATTAATACAGTCAAAAGCTTTGCTGAAACCTAAAAATACCGCAAGCGTTAAGGCTTTTTCTTTGAAATTTTTAAGTATTTCTTTTGAACCAATAACGCTCTCTTTGTTGACCTATTCTTTCGAAATCCGAATTGACAATCAGTAGTTATAGATTGCTTATCACAAACGTTAACTACACAAGAGTGAATTATTTTTTCAAGACTTTTTGAGAACACAGGAAGTATAGATATAGGACGGTAGTTCCCTAGATCATGTTTGTTACCTTCTTTAAACAACGCTAAAAGTTTTGCAGTTTGCATTTTTCGGGAAAAGTTTCAGATTATTTTGCTTTGTTAATGCGCAGCGTAATCGTGATATAAAAAAGAAAAGATGCATGTTTTTTGTTTGTTTTGTTTAAGATACACAATCTAAAAATTACCAGCTACGATTGTTTTGGGGGCTAAAATGATTGCACAGCGCCCCCTTAAAGGACATCTGAAACGAAGTTCTAGAGCATATTTTATTGTCAAATTGTCAACCATGTTCTGGACATACCACGGAGACGGCAACTTTTTGCTCGAAAAGGCCCCAAAACATTGTTTAAAAGGAATAAACCGAATGTCGTTACGTCACCATGCACTTAAAACCAGCGCCACTCCGCGGAACTACTGCAGCAAGCTGCGTCCGCGAGAGCCCTGTCAAACCGGATTTCATTTTTTCCCGGCCTATTCAACTCACCCGGGAGCGGATGAATTGAATAGGCCTGGAGAAAAGGGAAATCCGTTTGACAGGGCTCGCACGGACGCAGCTTGCTTCCGTGCTTCCGCGGAGCGGCGCTGCAAGTGCATGTGTACAGTGCATGGTGTTTTACAACCTCCCCGGAGGAGTGAACTCCTTCGCGGTGGTTGTAAAATCTGGGTTGTAACGCGTTGAAGACGCCAAGTGGCGGAGCTCATAACCACGCCAGCCCCCATGCAGCTTTGTCAGTGTCGGGAAGAAAGTGCCAAGGCATCCGACCGATTCAAGGTCTCAAGGCTTCTCTTCTCTGAAGGTCTCGGGAAGTCTTCGATAACGCTGATTTTTGCAGGTAGAGGTCGAACTCCTGAGCTATCAGGACGGTGTCCAAGAAAGTCCAATTCGGGTAGCCTGAACTCACACTTCATGGCGTTAATGATGACACCATTGCTTGGCGAGCCGCTCGGAGAGGAGACGGAGCTTTGCGCTGTGCACTTCTGGAGATGGGCTTGCGACGAGCACGGTAGTCGACGAAGCAGAAAAGAAAAGGCAAGCCCCTTGTAACAGCGTCAATAAATCGCTGAAACGATTGTGCCGCATTACTGAGGCCGCAAGGCAAGCGTAAAAATTTCAAAAAGGCCAAAAGGCGTGGTGACGGCTGTCTTGGGGATGTCTTCTTCCGCAACCGGAGTTAAATTGTAGACTGTGGTGAGATCGATCTTCGAGAAGATGGTAGAGCCTCGAAGGTTGACGGTGAAGTGTTTTATGTTAAGGAGCGGGTACCGGTCTGGAACGGTGTTTCGCTTCAGAGCGCGGTAATCTCCGCATGGTCGCCAGTCCCCGTTCTTCTTGCAGACCATTTGCAACGAAGAGGCCCAACTGCTGGAGGACGGTCGTATTATCCTTATTTCGAGCATGTGGTTTAATTTATTTCTGAGCTTTTAAGTTTCGACTCAGACCCCTTTAAGAGCGGCTGCGCCGATTCAGCTCAGGTCGGGGGGGGGGGGGCAGCAGCAGCAGGGCACACACACACACACACACACACACACACACACACACACACACACACACACACACACACACACACACACACACACACACACACACACACACACGGGGGGGGGGGGGGGGGGGGGGGGGGGGGGGGGGGGGGGGTTTACATTTGTTACATTTGTTACATTTTATTTTGTTGTTGTTGCACATTTTGCACACACACACGTTTTTTTTTTTTGTTGTTGTTACATTTGTGTGTGTTTGTTGTTTACATTTTGTTACACACACACACATTTACGTTTGTTTGTTTGCACACACATTTACATTTACACACATTTTATATATACGTTGTTGTTGTTGTTGTTGTTGTTGTTGTTGTTGTTGTTGACACACGTTTTACGTTTACACGTTGTTTTGTTTGTTTATTTTACATTTTTTGTTGTTGTTGTTGTTGTTGTTGTTGTTGTTGTTTTTTCATTTTTGTTGTTGTTGTTTTTTTTTACGTTGTTGCATTTACATTTTGTTGTTGTTACATTTACGTGCACACACACACGCATTTGTTGTTATTTTGTTGTTACATTTTGTTGTTGTTGTTGTTATTGATTTTTTTTTTTTTTTTTTTTTTTTTTTGGGGG
>JAZHYW010059203.1:0-10208 GCA_037355805.1 Ixodes ricinus | reverse complement strand
AACCAAACCGTTGTCGAGCACGTATTCCAACTCTCATTTTGCTACGGAAAGCTTTTATGAAGGAAGTCACTGAGGTCGCGCGTACACAGGAGATTTGGTTGTGCGGATGTTATGAAAGATCATTCTTGAACGGGCGTTCGGTATTGGAAGGCTATGGAAACTGGAAATGCAGCTACGAAGTTTCTCAAACGTTAATATAGGTTTAGAGTCGAGGGTCGTCGTACTGACGATCGCACGTTGAAAGGGAACGCCACAGACAGTGAGGTGGATGTTGCAGTCAAGTAGACGCTGCTGACGCGTGTCGATGAGAAGATGAAAGCGAAATAAAAAAATCCGCTTCGATTATGGCCTGTCTTACTTTAGCAATTATGAACACCCAGCAAAAAATAAGGCGGAGTCCTAGATCTAACGCTGCTAAACCTTTGCCGAATGTGAAATACGATAATCTGTCGGGCTTGTTAGTTGTCCATCATGAGGACATATAGCGAAACAACTCGTCCTTCCTTCCTTGTTGTTTCGCGCTATATATCCTGGAGATTGGCAGTTCCATTGTCCGCTTTGAGGGAATAAGTGTTAATGGTTTGTTTTATGTATTTACTGTTTGTAGGAGCCGCACTAACTTTGGCTCCGGTGTCAATTAAAATTTCATTCAAATTTGACGGTCTATAAGAAAAAATAACGTGAGACAATCTGGACATGTCGCAACACCACTGGCCGCCTTCAGTTGTTAGGTAGGGATGTTCGGAGAAAAAAGAAAGGTAGGTATTATCAGTTGCGAGATCGTAAAACGAATCGAGCGTGGTACCAGCACCTTGTGTCGCCGTGTTCTCAGGCGCGTTGCCTGTATCTAGACCAGTTGCGATACCTGAATGGAGACCTGCGAATTTGGCGATGCGAACTTGGTGGCAGGAAATGCTCTGTAAGTAACTCGGTTAGTCTGACAACTTCCGATTGAAGTCGATGCAGCTGCGCATCTTGGCTTTTCAGTACCGTAGTGGCCACAGTCAACGTTTCGATTTTAGGTGATGCATTCTCAAGAATCTTGTCTACATGCTCGGTCATCGCATTCAAAGTGACGCTAATTGAGGTGGTAAACATCACGCAGAAGTTTCAAGAGAGGCGTTGAAGAATCAAAACTCGAAAGGTTGAGTCGTTGGATGTTTGCACTCCATATCAATTGTCTCATGCGTCGAAGTAGTTGACACGGCTTGCGCTTTCCAAGCTCTGTCTCAACGAGGAGCTGTCGAAAACGGCGCAGTTCTGTGGCCGTCATACGGTCGATAATCTCGTGCTTGAGCGTGTCATACAGCGTCAGGGGGTGGCGTCATGATTATGCCTCTCACTTTGACAGCTTCAGTGGGACTGAGGGCACTGATAGCGTGATGATACTTCGTTGTTTGTGATGATATGCGTCGTGTAGTGAAAAGGTAATCGACAAGTGCAAACCACAAGGCGGGATTGGCTCACCAAAAGGGTGCAGCTTTGAGGAAGGCGGCCCCAAGCTGTGCAGTCGGCTCACCGAAAGCCTGTTTGTTGCTTGACGACTTACGGGACTGGTTGTATCACGTACGGGTCAAGAATGCTCTGAGTCGTCGGACTTGAAGTTTATATACCCGTTTGATACAAAGACCGACATTAAGGACGACCAGTGCACGTAGAGCCGAGCTCTGGTCCGTGTCCGCGCATTCTCCAACATCTTGTTCGCTGTAGCTACCCGCTACATGCACAATATATACTCACTGACAGAATGAGAACGGCAGGGAGTGTATTTCAAATGCCAGACCTTCCGCAAGCTCTTTTTGTCTTCCGTTGTGCATTGATAGCGCACGCGCGTTCGACGTGCACGAAACGCCAAAGCAGTATCGAAGGTAGAAGCTTGCTGCGCAGGCGGGGTAATAAAACCTAAAAACCTGTCATTTTCATCTTGTCAGTGATTATAGCTATGACTATTGCTTATGCAGCGAATGGTCGCTTTTTCATAAATCTTTTTCTGAATTATTCTACATCGGCCAACTGCTTCTGTCTGAACATCCGAATCTCTCAGGATTGGTAGTCTCAGAATTATAATATTTCATCTAAAAAGTGGGAGAATAGGGAGCATTTTTATTTTAAACATGGTGAATGTAAGTAGAATTGTTGTGAAGTAAATTATTTGCTGCAGTTGGTTCATCTAAAATGCAACATACTGAGAGAGAAAGCGAGAAAGGACGAGAAGACAAGAGGGAGAGAGAGAAAGCAATAAATTAAATGCAGATTGTGAAGAGATTGGGAGCTTTAGAAAGGAAACCAGGCACTTCTGTACTTGAAAATGTGAAGTACGATAAATAATTGTATTGAAAATGTAAGGGCAAAAAAAGAGATCCATACAAAAATATAAGAAACGGAAGATTAACAAGTATTCGCAGCAGAAGAAATAAAAACTGATGAGTATGGATCATCGCAAAACCAATGCTGCAGGGCATACCACAAAACAGCCAAAGTGGAAGAGTCAATCTTCGGCACAGTAGACTATGCTGGTCGTCGGTTACGTAGTTACATATCGCTGTCTTATATGCACATTGTACGCTGTCGTGCTAACTCTCTCGTACACCTACTCATGAACATAAATTATCATAGTTGGGTGAACGTCTTGAGTGACTTAAAGATTGCATAAACTTTCGCTGTTGTGTTTTCTAAAGTCCCAAATAATGCCAAGTGCCCTTTTCACTCTTTCGCGGTTGGGCCGACGGCTCAGTACATTTGCCAAATAAGGGATGTCTTTTAAACTTTTAAGGCTAGTTTGTTTTGTGCCTTTCAGTGGCAAAGCTTGCAACACTTTTACAGCGTAAGGGAGCTTACGTTAAGACACTACCTCCACTGAAAGAATATATAACTTTGCATACATCAAAGCAGATATATGCTTGTATCGAAAAAAAAATCGTATGAATTGACATTTGTTCCTTCGGTGTGTATGTTTTCAACATATCGTTGAAAGTGAACTTATCTGGCGTACATTTACTCCTGTTTCATTCTATCCAGAAATAATTCAATGTCTCAGTTTCATCATTACCTCTGAGTGGACGTACACCAATAAATAAATCTATCAGGGAAGAACGACAAGTTTTTATAAAAAATATAGTTGAAATTAACGTGTCTAAAGAGTTCATAGCATGCAACTATATCTCCTTGCTAATTAGCTTTTCTCTTAGCTTGCGGTTTCGCAAAAGCGCAAATAGTTATTCATTACACTAATGAACTCAGGTTACTGGATTCTGTTTTCTTAAGCATATAAATGGGTATAGATTTTAGAAGAGACGATCGAAAGAGACAAATTATAGCTTTGCTATTTATTAATTCTGCTTCATTAATTACAATGAACTAAAACCTTTTTCAATCAAGAAAGTCTATGCGATGAGTCAAGTTGCTTTTTCTTTTCTTCCTAATTTGCTTCTTTTGTTCCGGCTGATATGATTTGCCGTTTACTTATACCTTACAAATATTTGTTTAACTTGGCTATCATATCTCTTCTAAACTGACGTCCTACGTGGCTTTATGATTACCTTTCTTGTCCTCTTATTCATTGATCCTAATATCTGGCTTTCAGTGAAACTTGCGTCGATTGTTTGAATCGCCTACCTAATTGTTTATATTAACCTAGCCGGAACAAGTCTGTAGCAATCCGTAATTTATAATTGCAAATGGATACAGCTTCAAAGACCTTCATTTGCGTCGATTCAATAAATGTGCAATTTTCTTATTGCTTTTTTCTCACATCTGCCACGCTACTTTTATATATAACAAGGCATATTACAAAATTAGGATCTCTTATCTCCCGTGAGGCCGGTGTTCCTTAAAAAACCGAAGCCAGCGATGTGGTTCCAGCATTTGTCAGATTGAGGATTTGAGATTAATGAATGAGTTTCCTTAATTCGTCTTTGGAGTTGTTAATGGACTTCTGGTGGACAGGTTGAAGGCACGTGACATGAGATGTGCTCGAGTCATTAACAAACATCTTTAAAATGAGTTTAGCGAAAATTAAGAGTGGGGAGGGTGTGTGGAGTATATTCAGTTTTTGGTTTGTAGCTTACAGGGCGAGAGAACTGAAATTAAGGAATTTTTGTTTTTATGTTTAGCATTTTGGGTGCCTGGCGTTAGATTGTTTGCTACCGTCATTTTTCGCTTCACATAGAAGCGCTATGAGTCTGTTTATACTTAAAGACCTATTGAAGTAAAAATGTGATTAAATTATCGCTTCAGATATTAGTCAGCGAGGTGTATAAATTAACAAGATCATTCAAAGTAATTTGAAAGAAAGTGTTTTTTACTATATTTTTAGCTATTGCTTTATTCTTTGTGAAAGTGTATTTGTTTAGGTAAAGATTAAATATACCTGGAAACGCGAGTGAAAACTTCGGCACTCTTACGATTCTGCTCATTTTATTGACCGTGATAATCCGGTAAAAACAAACACACAAAAAAACGAGCGGTGTGACGAGGCATATTTGGCGCTGTTTGATTGAATTCATTGCATGGTAGCATTGGCTACTGTCAGATTTAATGCGAAAGAAAGCGTGATATGAGAGTTCTGAGAGAAAAATGAGATCGGACGAGCCAAATTATTTAAAGGGAGCCCAAGCCCCTGCACTACAACGTCATAATGAGCCACGCGCGGGACCGATTCGTTGCCGATTCGCACTCTCAGACGCACACGGCCGGCCACATTGGACAGCCTACTTTTACCTAGATTACTCGAGAGAGGCCATAAAACCCGGTCATCGAAAACGGGCCGATTATTTGCAGCCGAATGCGAATAGAACCCCTTCTCCAGTCAAAGAAAGGGCAATAGAAATGTCCCTCGCTTTTATGGCTGTACCTGCGACTGAACTGACGGATAATATTATGGGAAGAAGCACGAAGAATGAAATAAATACAGACGATTCTGCAGCTTTGAATCAAGTCGTGAGGCGGACCATCCGGTAGGCGGTGTCATTGGTATCAACTGCAAAAGGTAGAAAGGAAATGGTTCGTGCACTTGTCCATTAAATATGATTGCATGTGTAGTGCAGCGCTCTTCCCCCTCTATCTCCTTTCGCTTTCTTGCTTGCATATGCCTAATTTACGGATACTTTTTCTGTACGTAATAACCATGGGAATAATTAGTTGCAATCTGCGGACGAACCGTGCTGTGCTGCTTTTATATCGGTCAACATGACTGCGCAAATAGAAGCAGCTTTATAAGGTGCAAAGAGAAACGACGAAACAATTGTCTGCATTCCCATGCCGTGCAGGTGACTGCGTTGACAATAGACAGATCTCACTAACTGTTCGGGCCATGCGTGTCGCCGCCATAACTTTAGTTCACAGGAGGCAGACGGCCGTAGCGTGAGAGCTCGTGCCTTCTCGCGCTCAACACGCGCAGACCTCCAGCGAGGTTGTCGCACATGCAGAAATACTAAAGTTCCCTCGATGCATTGCGGCAGCAGTGGGGTACTCAAACTGGCTGCGTGAAATCGGTCCATTGTGAGCCGGCCATTTTAATATATAAATTCGCATTTGTAGCTTTCCACCGTGTTCCTGTATGTCGTGAAGTTTCGAGTTGGTCCTCTTTTACAACACGTAGCGTCATTGAGCGTTATGTGGCCGGCCATATGAGCTGAAATGTGCGAGTGGCGGCCAGGTAGTACAGACCACGCGTGACGTCACATATGACGTCACACATTACGTCAAGCGTGTCACATCACACGTGGCTGTAACCTTATGACCCCATCGACCTGCTAAATTTTGCACGAAAAATGTTCCCATCAAATTTAGCGGAAAATTTTCCGCCAATTTATCTGGTCGATAGGGTTCATGACGTCACAGCCACGTGTGACGTCACGCGTCACGTGACATTACGTCGCATGTGACGTCATCGTGACGCGTACCGACTAGACCACACACACATGGCTCGGGAACGAGCGCGGGTTTATATGGAAGGCTTTCCGAACTGGGTCCAATAACACTATCGCGTTCCACTCTTAAGGGTAACTGCAAAAAAAAGTGTTTTTTAAACAACCTAATTGGGACAAGCTAGTCGCCAAACAGATCTTCCGACAAAAACAAATTTCTAGCAATATTTACGCCGTAGGACGTAATTTAGTCGGAGTCATAACTTCTCCACATTTGAAACTCCCGCTCTTTCGACGCGCGCAGAGTGGTTGGTATACGTCACTCCGTGACGTATAGCAGCCACTCCGTGACGTATAATACCAACTTTGTGGCGCGCGATTTAAGACGGACGAAATAGTTGCAAACTAAAATCAGTCTCGCGCAATAAATATTGCTGTTAAAAATTCTGTTGTTTGGCGGAATAATTGTTTTGTGACGTGCTTGTCCCAATTAGGATGTTTAAAAATACACTTTTTGCAGTTACCCTTTAAAGGCGAATCTTAAGCGTTCCCCAAGTTTTTGAAGTATGGACCCCCTTCAGAAAGAATGTTAACCCACAAAAAAGTGTCTAACATAGGCAAATAAGAGTGAAGAAATGGGTGTAGTCATGGGTGAAGTTTTCAGAACAGCATTTTTACGCCGTTAGGGGTGCAAACTATTTTAGTGTGAAACAACCACAGTGGGAGGTCTAACAGCCGGGACATGATATGACCCTCCATCATCTTAAGTTGACGACGCATGAAAAATCATGACCACGGTTCGATAAGTTAACACACCATATTGTGTTATATTGACATTAGCTTGCTCAAACGGGTCACAAGCACAGGCCACTGACCAAGCTTTCTTACTATAAACGGCTCTGGTTCTGTATAGGGTACCTGCGTAACGCTCCACGTGCGGCGAAGTGTTGTCACGGTCTCGAATTTCGGCCTCCAAGTATTGCCGTAAGCGACCATCGCTCTTACATAAAACGCGAAGACATAACTTCATGAGCCGCGCAGGCGCCATCGTACGTGTCCTGCCTTCACCTCGGCAGCTCGAAAGGTGTCTGCCACTGTCGTCTGCTGCGTCGATGTTCTTAACAACGCTGGCGTTAAGAAAACACTGCAATTGCAGAATATCCTGTTGGTAAATACAATGTTAAAAGGTTCAAGAAGCTTCTTTCGTGTCAAGCTCTTATGGAAATTTAACTTTCGACAAAGCAAAGCGTAAATAATGGTCCTCCACAAGTCGCTTTTGTTGGGTGCGTGTGCCGGCGGAGACCATGTCCTCTGAATCGTCGCGCGTGCGCTGGGTCGTCGTCTGCTTGTTTGCGGTCGTTTTATAACAGCGCTGGCGTTGTAAAAAGAACGCGATTGTACCACGTCTAATTGGCCCACATAACGTCAAAAGTTTCAAAAAGCTACCTGCTTGTCCTACTTCATTGTAAACATTTACGTTTTGCGAACGCAGTGCAAAAGTATATACCGCCCCGCCAACCCGATACTAACGATGACCGTTCGGCCTTTGGCTGCAACTCCCACATTAGTATTTTCTCTTTCGTAAGTCTTCTCTCTTTCTCCCTCTCTCGGTACTAAGAAAGGCCGCCTCTCGGAGAGCCTTCCTGGCGAATGTGACGCATGTGGCCCTTTCTCCGCCAATGAGGATTTGGCTGCGAAAGAAAAAGAAAGACGATACTCTGGCTCCCCCATTTAGTTACTCTAGTTTCTTAAAGAAATCACCACCGCCTGGTGGAGCACAGAGAAAAGGAGTAATCACACTCCTTCGATGGGCGGACGAGCATTTGGAACGTCAGGTGGAGTGCTTTTACCTTGAAGTTGCAGAAAAGAACAATATACGGTTGTACAGTCCATTGCAACCCAATGATTATTGTTGAACAAGAATAACATATTTAAAGGAGGGTGTTGAACCGAACCCGAACCGAAAAGCGAAGTAAATCGTCATTTTTGACCGAGCCGGGAAAATAAACCGTAAGCGAAATCACTCATTTAATAAAAAAAGAGTTTTGACAGTTCGCTCCGATTACTCTGATAACAATACCTGATAGTCCGCCGCCACCTTTGCGGATCGCCTTCGCACACGCATTGTACCGTTATCGGGAGTATCGGAGGTATTCGAACAGTCTACTGAAATCTCTATTGAGCCCGAACCGGAACAGAGCCGTGATATCATGCTGACGGTTACCGGTTCATTGGAAAACGGTTCGGCGCAGTAAAACGTGAGCCTCGCCTTATTACATGTGGCGGCGCGAAGCCAAAACACTTGACGCAGCTTAAAGAAAACTTTTTTGTGCGTTTTTTTTTTCAAAAGCAGCATGTTGCCCTTTTTTATCTCTATTTTTGTTTACCTAATTTTGAGACCGCCCTTGGCTTTCTTTTCTTCTTGAACTCAGTTGTTTGAGCAAGGTGTTCGGGCGTGCGGGGTGGATAGTTTGCGATTATTGTGCGTGTACCTTCACGGTGCCACTGTGCATGCCGTCGGACTAACTTGAGTGGTGCACTTTGTTACTGTTTCCGAGTGCCTGTATGACATCTTAATTTACGTAGAACGGCGTTTGTGATAAAACGTAAAGATCACTTAATGAAATGAAATATATGTTTGTTTTGCTGACATCGTTTTCGCAGCGGGAAAACCGGGAACCAGCCGGTCCAGGTCGCTCCGCGCCCCTCCGCGTCTCTGGTGGCTTTCGCGGACACGTGTTGTCGGCGCGCGGTGGTGAACGATGTAATTTGACGAAGGTCCAAAAATTTCTTAAGTTTGCCTGAGTGTTCATTAGTGTGGTGAAGCCTCAGTAGATTGTTTCCTTCCATCACGTGTTTGAAAGCCCGTTTACTCCACAACACACGGTCGCGTGCTTTCGATTTCTTGGATGGGGAGGAATCACGGAAAAACGTTTTGATTTCTTGTCTGTCTTGAATCACATTCAAAGTGACGACTCAGTACTTGGTAACTGATAAGTGGTTTCTTTATAAGGATGTAGAACAGTGGACTAAGGACGACAGACGAGGTGTTTCACTGGAGGGAACACCAATGTTGCAGTCAAGTGAAAGGTTCGATGGCTGCTTTTCTAGAGTTTGGTTGTGCTCGATTAGCTTCAAGTTTGAGCCACCCACGCCGGCCGGTGCGTTGGCTATTCATCTTGGCTGCTTTTCGCCGAAAAAACCTCTGGACCACACTGAAGGAGTTGGGCTGATTTCGCAATTACTTGATTCAGGAAAACCTGCTCGCTGCATATGATTAATGAGGAAAATTATCTGCTTTCAAAAGGTGGGGGACGCGTCTCGCAAAGTTAGAAGCTGTCACGGCATTAGGATCTATCGCCCCTCCAATATTTATATTATACCCCCGTCGAAGCCAGCAGCAATATACGTCTACATTGCTCAGGTTGACCGGCCACAAAAAATACTCATTTTCTCCGTTCAGGATTCGAAGTCAAGTTCAATGCAGAGATGTTCTGAGTGAATCTCCGATGAAGACTCTCCTCAGTTTGTCCGCATTCGTCTCCGTGCTACCGGCTAGAACCATTTGGCTAAGTTTAAGTAGTATCTCTCTGTCTGTCAAATATACTTTTATTCAGCAGTTCACCTAATAGCTAGTCAACTAAGTTCATATTTCAACCCGAAGAATATACTAATATCGCTTTAGTGGGACATAGTACGTAATATAATACATAACCCGCTCGTCAAAATTACTTCTCGATTGCTACTAAAACCTGAATTGAAATACGAGTATCAGCTGCTTAGTGAAGCGCCAGCGGGTTAACATGCTCCTTGGCTCAAGAAGCGCTTGCTTAATTTTCGTAATTTTCCTGCAGCCTGTGTTGTTGACCGAGCAGACGACTGGAGCTGTTTCTTAAACGCGGATACGCACAAAAGCTCGATTTCTCGGACAGATAAGTCGCATGGTCGAGGCATGCGAGTTAGCTAAAAGATACTCTCGGTGGAACAATTCTGTAGCCATCGCCGCTTTCCTTAGATGATCAAAACTAATTAGAGTCTATTACCGTTTCTCCGGAGCCCATAGTTTCGGTTTTCAACGAAGTCTCCGAAACGAAAGTTTGACATCAAAAAGAACAAAAAACACCGGCAAAACAAAACTATGCTCGGCAAGTTTATGCGCACCGGCTACACTAAACCGTCTCAGTTCAAATACCTATAAAATTGGGCATTAAACAAAAGAAAATCTGTTAAATTGAATGCGCCACCCGTTCAGGCGGCCCGGCCGAGCCGACGCGACCTGGACTCAGCCGCCATGTTTGTTTGGTGGTGGCGCCCCCTATAGGTCGCTGGAGTCGCGAATAG
>JAZHYW010059202.1:0-20405 GCA_037355805.1 Ixodes ricinus | reverse complement strand
CTACTGCCTCTTCCAGCGAAGGTTGACCAATTGTTGGCCTTGGGACCTGTTGTCGAAGAACTGCGTAGTACGGTCGGTGGTCTCCAGTCAGCCGTTGATTCCTTTGGTGCTAAGTACGACTCCGTCCTTTCTCTGGTGAAAACAAACGAGGAATCGATAAAGAACCTGCAAACCGAGGTGGGAACAGTCAGGGCGACGATGGTCGAACAGTCGCGGGAAATTGAACATTTGAGGATAGAGCTCAACGAAGCGCAACAGTACAGCCGCCGATGCAATATGGAGGTGCAGGGGCTTCCTTTCGTTCAAGGCGAAGATTTGGTGGAGGTCATGAAGGATCTTTCGATAAAGCTCGCCATTCCATCTTTTGAATCGTCAGACATCCCGGTTATTCATCGCTTGGCAAAAAAACGTGACATCGCTCCCACGGTTCTGGTAAGCTTTGCTTCCGTTTCGATAAAGGGAGTCTGGATGGCGGCGCGTGGCAAATTGCACAAGTTGTGTCAAGCTGAAAAGAGGCCATGGTTGTATTTCAACGACAACCTTACAGCAGCAAACAGGGAGCTGTTTTGGTTGGCTAGGTCTCAAGGCAAAGAAAGAGGGTATCAATTTGTGTGGCTAAAAAATTCGAAAATTTTTGCGAGGAAAAGTGAGGGTTCACCTGCTCTGCGTATAAACGTAGTAAGTGATATTGAAAAACTAGTGTAGGACGAGCATGAGTGCGTGTGTTTCGATTCCGGATTGTATTTCATTTAATCAGATTTTGGGGCCGATAACTAACAACTCTTTAACGCTGATTCATGTGAATATTAGAAGCCTTAGGAAGCATTGGGACGAGTTCCAAATTTCGGTGTGCAGTTTGAAACCTTTGGTTGACATATTCGTTATCACCGAGATTGCTGTAACTTCCTTGCAATGTAATCAGTTCGTGTTAGACGGTTATAAAGAATTTTTTTATACACGTGACAATAACAGAGGTGGTGGTATTGCAGTATATATTCAAAATAAGTGGATACCATCTAGTTACAGTGTTTCTTTTCAGCATGCAGAATCCATCGGCATAAAATTACTCCACTCCGATTTTCCTTTATTTTTGCTTGCAGTTTACAGACCTCCTTCCGAAAACGTATCTCTTTTTCTTGCGGAACTTGAGGTAGTTCTTGGGCAGTTACGGTCTGAGGGACAACTCTGTTTGGTTGGAGACTTCAATATCGATACACTCAAACCCAGTAAATCTACCGTCTGTAATTACCTCACGCTTCTGTCGGAGCATGGAATTGAAAATACAATTAGTCTGCCTACAAGAGAGGAGATTTTGTCTGGAAAATTGGTAGTGTCTTGTTTGGATCATATAAATATTAGAACAACTGATGTTTTGGTGAAATCTGCTGTTATTTCTGAAAAACTTTCTGATCACTACTTTATCGGGTGTCATTTACAGCAGCGGGGTGCAGACCATGCAACTAACAAAAGCGGCTGCGTGCGGGTAACAATCTCGGACCCGATTAAGTTTGATGCATTGGTTGCGGCTTTTGATTGGGTTGATTTCCTTCAGTCCAATCAAGATCCTAATTTATATTCTGCTTTTGTTGAAGTTTGGAAGTCCTTTTATGCTGCTTCAAAAAAAGAGGTAATTTTCAAGAAAAGATCGGATAAACCATGGTTCAACACAGACATTATGAAGGCTATCAAAACCAAGGAAGCCTTGGGGTCGCGGTCCAGACGCGCGCCTAGAAATGAAGAGTTAAGGGCGGAATATAGGATAGCTAGGAACCGCGTAAATGCAATTATCCGAAGTGCTAAACGGCGTTACTATCAAAAACAGTTTTTTGAATGCAGGTCTAATCCGCGAGAGACGTGGAATTTAATCAACACGTTTAGAGGCCACCCACCCAGGCTACCAATTTTTAATTCACTTCAAAAGCATTTCGGCGCCGACTTGCAGTCAACCGTCGATTGTTTCAACGCATATTTCGCGGAGGCGTCAGGTATTGCCAGAGATAGCAGTGTGACTTCAGCCAGTCCAAGCCACGACTACCGAGCATCTGATTCAGCATTTTTGCCGGAACTTGATATCGGTACATTACGCTCTCTTTTATTTGGAATAAAACGCAATAAAACACCTGGTATTGATAATATTCGAGTTGGTGATCTCGTTAGAAATTTTGAAGCTATTAAAGAAGTCCTACTTTATATGATCAATGGGTTTCTGTTATCTGGTGTCATTCCTGCCGATCTGAAAACCGCACTTGTTGTTCCACTTTTTAAGGGTGGCGCAGCAGATAAACGTGAGTGCTATCGGCCAATCTCAATTCTGCCGTGCATCGGCGAGATATTAGAAAGGCATTTGTTCAGTACGATGACAAGTTTTATTGACAGCTCGTGCTCTTTTTCAAGCAGCCAATATGGTTTCCTGGCTGGCAGAGGCACTCAGCCTCTGCTTGAAGATTTTATAGACATAATTCACGGTGCATTCGAGAAAAACTTATTCGCGTGTGCCCTTTTTTTGGACGTGTCAAAAGCTTTTGACACTGTAAGCCATAAGTTGCTCCTCCGCAAACTGTATAACTTCGGTTTCCGCGGTCCCTTTTTCGCTCTTCTTCAAAACTTTTTTCTCGGTCGTTCTCAAATCGTGTCTGTCGGAGGTTTTAAAAGTGCACGAGCACTCATAAGAGCTGGCGTCCCACAGGGTTCCGTGTTGTCCCCTTTACTCTTTAATCTTTACGTAAATGACCTTTCAACGACAGTGTCTAATTGTAGCCTCTTTCAATATGCGGACGACACGGTACTTGTCTCCCGTCATCTTAAATACGAACAAGCCGTTCAACTATTGAGGCATGATGCAACGAAAATCATGGACTGGTTCAGCGAAAATCTAATTACAATTAATGCTTCGAAAACTAAGCTTGTCTGTTTCAGAAATCCACAGAAGGCTGTAGTCGTTAACTCGCCGATTTTGTTACACAAATCAACTTGTCCAAACTGCACCTGTTCCCCGCTAGAATATGTCGATAATGTGAAATATTTGGGAATTTTTTTAGATTCAGACATGTCTTGGAATTCGCATCTGTCACACGTTTGTAGAAAACTTCGGAGCGTCAGCTGTTTACTTTTCAACCATAAAGTGTTCATGCCTTTTTCAGTTAGGAAATCTATCGCATACGCGCTTGGCTACAGTGTACTTAGGTATGGTATTACTTTGTTCGGTAATTGTGCTGAGCTTTGGCAAATAAAAATTGACCGAATTTTGAGGAACATGTTAAAGAGTGTTGTGTATCCTTTGGAAGTTTCGTCCGATGTGAACATTTTCCAGTCTTTACGGATGCCGAGTTTCTCTTCTTTGTTTATGCAAACTGTTGTGCTTCGCCATTTTTGGAATAATGAATTTAAATGTACTTATGTTGCCCGAAGAAACCTTCGCTGCACGTCTCGATTCGAAGTCCCACGTTGCGTTACACGATATGGAAAAAGAGTTCGTTCTTATTATGTGCCATTTACCTTTAATAAATTACCTGATGATGTCTACGAGGCCACTTCCATTAGGAAATTAAAACAATTGCTGTCAGATTTAAGATTGTAGGATCACGTTTTATTGTTTTCGAATTGTTTTCCTTGGTGTTAGGTGTAGTACTGTTTACATTACTGTGTATTTTGTCGTTCGACTTGCCGGGTCCTGTCCCACAAGCCTCCTTTGGCTTGGATAGACCCATTTATGTACAGTGTTTTTTATATATATGCAATAAACTTTATTATTAGTATCATTATTAGTATTATTATTATATATTATTAAATAATATTATTATTATTATTATTATATTTTATTATTATTATTATATTTATTATTATATTTATTATTATTATTAATATTATAATAATTACATTATTGTAATAAGGGAAAAAAGAAGTCCAACGGGGCGGTCGTTCGCTTCTAGAGCTCTTCATATTTTCCCCCGTAATTAATACTTCTCAAGAATCTTCACGACGGGCAAGCTATCCATGCTGCTTAGTAAGCGCCGTGTCACTCCGGGCTCAGTCATTGAGTCATTTCCCACGCTAAGGCCCCCCCTCGCCTTGATCTGACCGTCGACTTCACAGGCAAGCATCCACCACATTCCTTGGCGTCACGCTCTACGGCAGTTCTCTCCGACTGGAACTCTTCTTGTTAGAAGCTTCACGCCTAACTTCGACCTGAGTGACAAGAGATATGGCGGTGAAGTACGGCAACCGTTCTGATTACGGCTGGCAGGATCTATGTGGCCCGCAAGCCCATTGCTTCAGGTATCACCTGTTGATTATCTGTGTCGTGCAGTTTCACGGGTGGGCAACTGCGCTCGAGCTCAGCACCACAACTGCCACGTGCAGCGTTCGTATACAACGCCTGACTCATCTCGTTCTGCACTTGTTCGAGGAAGTGCGTATTGACTATTGTCCGTGTTGCATTACCGTTGTGCCTCGCCCTTCCCTAATAATGGTTGGCTCACCAAACATGCTCGCGCTCTGCCACGGCAGATGGCAGATCCCTGACGTGTGCGTCTTGCCGAAGGGCTTACCAGCGAGCGTAAGCCGGTCCTGTTCCGGCATCTCGCAGATGGGATGTTCGCGGGGATGGGCGCTGTCAGGCGAGACACTTGGAAGTGTTCCACATGCCGCACCGGCGCCACCCTCAGAGCGTCCGATGTTAGCGTTAACGTTTTAGTAGATGACTCCTCCCATACCGACGGCAGCAGGAAGGAGATTGTAGATTACGCACCTTTCACCAGTCAGCTGGCATCAATCAATGCCACTCTTAACCCGCTCCTTTCATTGAGGACAAGTGTGAAGACGCTGTTGCCTCTACCATCTATGGTTGATCAGTTGTTGGCCTTAAAACCAGCTGTCGAAGAGCTCCGCAGCACGGTCCAAGGATTACAAACGACCGTTGACTCCTTTAGCTTGAAGTACGATTCCGTGCTTCGCTTTGGCTATGACAAATGAGGAAGCGGTTAGAGAACATCAAAGGACGTTAACACGGTTAAGGCAACAACGACAGAGCAGTCGGAGACCATTGATTGACTAAAAGAAGAGCTGTAATGACATGCAACAATACGGTCCGTTCCAACATTGGAACTGCATGGCCTTCCGCTCTCGGTGGTGAGGATTTAATGAAGGTCATAGCGATTTCACTAAGCCACTTAACCTTCCAACACCTCAGTCGTCAGATATCCTGGCAATTCACCGTCTGACCAAAAAGCCGGACCTCAGTTCCGTTTATTTTGATTCGCGTCGCCTTCGGTCACCTAAAAGACGCTTGGATGGCGGCACGTGGTAGACTCCACAGGCAGTGCCAGTCAGAAAACAAACCGTAGTTATTCTTCAACGACAGCCTTACATCTGCGAATAAGAGCCTTTCTGGCTGGTAAAAACGGGGAACCAAAGAGAAAGTATACCGTTTTGTGTGGACCAAGAACTGTAAGATTTTCGCTAGGAAAGCCGAAGGCGCGCCAGCCATTCGAATCAAAACCAAAAATGATCTTCTGCTACTGGTGTAGAACATGACAATTTGTTTTTTCTGTTCCAGACATTAGTTCATTTATTCAGCTTTTGGGCCCTCTTTCTAATAACTCTTTAACACTTCTTCATGTAAATATCCGAAGTTTGCGTAACACTGGGATTAGTTTCGTGCAGTAAATAATAGCTTTACCGCGTCGATAGATGTTTTCGTTCTAACTGGAATTGGTGTGTCATCTTTGCAATGCGATTAATTTATTCTCGATAAATATAGGGAGTCATTTTACACCTATGATCAGGGTACAGGTGCTGGGATTGCTATATACGTTAAGGATAAATGGTTACTGTCGACTCGGAGCATATCTTTGGTCCAGGCATGCAGAAACACTGGCTGTTCAGATTTCTTTGATAGGTTTTTCTTAATTTTTGTTAACGGTTTACAGGCCTCCCTCAGAAAATGTTTCTCTTTTTCTTGCTGAACTAGATGCTGTGCTTAACAAGTTTCGGTCGGAGGACAATTTTGCGTCATTGGCGATTTAAATATTGACACTCTTAAACCTAATAAATCGATAGTTCGTGATTATCTGTCTCTACTCTCAAAATATGGCATTGAATATATTATCGCCTTACCCACTGGGAAGAACTTTTGTTTGAAAAATTAGGAGTTTCCTGTATTGACCATATCAATATTCGTGCTCCGGATATGTCTGTAAAATCCGCCGAAATTACTCTATAAACTATCCGATCATTACTTTGTTCCGATGTCGTTTAGACGCTCAGGCACCCGAAGAGCAAGGAACCAGGCGCGATTGTTCGTGCATTTCAATTACGGATACGGTAAAATTCGATGGTTTGGTCACTGCCTTTGACTGGAACGAACTCTTGATGTCCGTAGAGTGTTTATAAAGCTTTCGTCGAGGTTTTTCAATCCTTTTATTGTACCGACAAGAAGGAGGTTATTTTGAAACGACGGTCTTATAAGCCATGGTTTAATTCTGTTATTATGACTGCAATCAAAGAAAAAGATACGTTGTGGCTACGTTCCCGCCGTTCACCAAACAATTCGCAGTTAAAACCACAGTATGGAAGCTCTCGGAACAAAGCTAATGCAATTATACGGTCTGCCAAACGATGCCACTTTCAGCAAAGATTCTTTGAGGCAAGATCGAATCCACGTGAAACATGGAAGTTGATTAATTCTTTTACAGGGCGCGGAGGAAAGGCTTCGCTTCTTGACTCTCTTCAAAAAGACTTCTGACACAGATCTGCAATCAGTAGTAAGCGACTTTAACAAACTTTTTGCTGCGTCATAGGATATTGCGAGAGACAGGGATTTCAAACCGCTTGCCTCGAGCGCAAGTATTTATGTATCAGACTCAGCGTTTCTTCCTCTTCTCACGATATACGAATTACACTCCATTTTGTTTTGTTTAAAACGGAATAAATCTCCTGGTGTTGATACAATTCGTATTAATGATCTCTTCCGAAAGCTTTGTACATATTCAGCACGTACTTCTTACCATGATAAATTAATTCTTTGTCTCTGGCGTCATCCCAATTGAACTGAAAACCGCACTCTGTGAAGCTCTGTTTTCAAGGGAGGATCGCCTAGCAAGCCTAGGTGCTATCGCCCTATTTCTATCGTACCTTGCATTGGAGATGTTGGAAAAACATTTGTATCTTGTAATGTCCAGCTTCATTGAAACTTCTAACATCCAGTCGCCTAACCAGTATGGTTTTGTTGCTGGAAAGGGCACTCAACCACTGCTGGAAGATTTTTCTGACCTACTAAACAGAGCTTTTGATCGAAACTTACGTTTATGTGCAATTTTTCTTAATGTTGCCAAGGCTTTTGACACGGTCAGTCATAAGGTGCTTCTTTTCAAACTGCAGAATTACGGTTTCTGTGGAACATTTATTGCATTGCTTAAACATTTCTTTCTTGACCGCTCCCAAATCGTATCTATAGGATATTTCAAAAGTGCTCGGCTGGTGCTAAAAGCCGGTGTGCCCCAGGGATTGGCTTTGTCTCATTTGTTATCCATTTTTTTTGTTAATGATATTTAAACAAGGCTCACTAGTTTCAAAATTTTTCAGTATGCGGAAGGTACTTTACTTGTCTCCAGTCACATTAATTACCGCCAAGCTGTTTGGTCATTGCAACATGATTCTGCACGAATGATGGACTGGTTTTATGACAATTATATTACTATTAACACATCCAAAACCAGACTTTTTTGCTTCAGGAGTCCGCTGAAGAGTGCGGAATTGGACTCATCATTTGTGTTACACAGATCCAGCTGCCTTGATTGTACATGTAGTTCCCTGAAATATGTTGACACTGCTGAGTACTTCGGCACAATCTTTCATTCACATTTGTTGTGGTTAACGCATTTAAACCATGTTTCTGGCAAGCTTCGCATGCGTGCGCTGCTTTTTTACAATAATAGGGTATTTATGCCATTTGCCGTAAGAAAATCAGTTGCTAATGCTCTTGGTTATAGTATACTAAGGTATGGCATCACAATATTTGGTAACTGTGTAGAAATATGGCAAACTAAAATTGCCCGCTTACTTAGGAATTTGTAAAGAAGTGTCGGTTATCATCATGATCCTGCACCAGAAGCTGACATCTTTAGAGGCTTTACAACTGCCTAACTTCCATTCACCTTTTTTGCAATCTGTTGTGCTTTCTCATTTCTGGTGTAACGAATTTAAACATTCCTTTGTGCCCCGCAGAGATTTACGTACCTCTGATTGCTTTATAATCCCCCGGTGTTTCACAAGATATGGTAAGCGAGAGCGCTCTGTGTGCCATACAATTTTAACAGACTCTCCGACTACTTCTTCGAAGCTACAAGTAGGAGAAAATTGAAAAATCTATTGAACAGTTTTACGCTCTAATTCATTGTACAATTTCAGTAATGTACTGTTGTGTGATATTTTGTATGTTATATATTTGTAGGATATTGTGAGGGGGACTATTTTTTTTCTCGTATAGTGGGATACATGTTTTAAATGTGTGCTCTACGGACTTCTTCTGTGCTATCTGTGACATTCTATTTGCTGGGTTCTGTCCTTCAAGCCTCTACTGGCTTCGACAGACCCGTCACCTTATAGTGTTATGAAGGTATCTAAATAAATTAAATAAAAAAAAATGAAACTTTAAATATTGTTATTAATATTCCTCCCTGCCTGTGGATAGGAGAATGGTTCCGAATGCATAAGAAAACTGAAGCCTACCTTGTCATAAGGTCACGATGGTATTCCAGCAGCACTTGTAAAAGAATTTCACGAAATTTTCTCACCCATCCTTTATGATATTTTCAACAACTCCTTAAGAGCAGGAGTGTTTCCTGACGTGTGGGGAAGTCAGTTGTACCATTCTACAAGTCGGGAAGTCGTACCACTGCGTTAAACAAACTACGCGCCAGTTTCTCTGCTATGTACATTTTCAAAGCTTTTCGAAATGGTAGTCCACAAAACATAGTCCTTTCGTTTAAAAAAATGTATTCAGTTCCAACCAACACGAATTTGTACCAAGACGCTCGAGAACAGAAATTTTGATTTCATTGATGTCAATTGCATCCAAAGCTGTGTGCCACAGAGGCCAGCTTGACGTAGCTTACTTTGATCTGAGTAAGGCCTTTGATGTGGTTGACCATGGCATTCTTTTATCAAAACTGTGTGTTATTTGGTGTCTGTGGAGGGCTGTACGACTGGTTTCAGAATTATTTGTTTAATAGAACATGTGTTGGTCGCGCGAACGGCGCGTCTTCCTTACGTACAGGGCCACGTCTGGTGTACCTCAGGTGTCAGTTCTGGGCCCGCTTCTTTTTCCCCTTTTTTTTGAACGATGTGTGTAATTACATTGTAAACTCTTCTTTTCTGCAATATGCTGATGATATCAAGACATTTAAGGAAATTAAAATTATCTCAGCTTGCAAGTTTCTACAACAGGACATAATCTCATTTAGCAAATGGTGTTCATAGAGCGGTTTTCTGTTAAACAGCTCAAAAACCAAGGTCATGTCCTATAGTCGTAAAACGCAAAACAACGTGTTCCCCCCACAGTGTTCGCTCAGACGTATTGTGCCGTGCTAGTGAAGTGCGAGACTTGGGAGTGCTTTTTGGCTCCTTGAGGTTTGATAGCCATGTGGCCCGTTTGGCGCGCGCTCGGCGTTTTCTATCGAACGAATACAGTATTTATAAACCCCGCAACGTTTGTAACCCAGTACCACTCTTTGACAGGGTCCAAACTCGAACACGCATGTCATGTATGAAATGATAGTTGTAAAACTACCCTCCTAAGGCTGGAGCTAGTGCAAAACAAATTTTTACTTATCTATCGATATCGCTATCTGTGATGAGACAAAATGTAACACTGAGTAACAGTGTATTTGAAGTCCTACATATGAACAGCTTATATCACCGTCGAGAAAAGGCAGATCTGGTTTACCTTTTCAAAGTCCTCCATGGCATGGCCGACTGTTCAGAACTGCTATCACAAACATATTTACGAGTTCTTTGGACGGCGACCCGTTTGACAACGTCTTTCAACTGTCCTCGGGTATTAAATATACTGAACCGCAAAATTCGTATGGGTCGGACATATAATATTTTGTCAGATCTCTCAGAGTCTTGTATGAGTCTCTGCTGAACCTGTCGTGATCGTGATTTTATTATTTATTATTTTTAATAAGGTATATTGTTTTTCGTGGCAGTCTGCTACCCTGCGTTTGGACCCTGTGTTCCGTTCTTTGCTTGTTGTGTAAGTCGTGTCTTTGTGCCAGCATGAGTTATATGTATCATGTCTTGTACTCAATGCTTTGTGTGTTTTTTCTTTCATTTTAATGGTATTGTGTAAGTTTCGGTGTGTCAGTACCAAGACCGCATGCTCGTTCCGGGACACCTAATAAGAGTTATTTTTGATTTTTGATTACTATTATTATTATTATTATTATTATTATTATTTATTAGTTGTCCGCATCCATCGAATGGAGACCTAGAAAAGATTGTTCAGTCTTTCTCTTTGCTAAACGTTTCTGCGAACATGGAATGAAAACCACTTAAAATAATGAAAGTACAGTTTTGTCGGTGCTCGGATTTTGTGTCCCTTCAAGGTTTCTTGTACCTAGTGAGGGATAACGCTCTTTGTCTTTTACATGTGAACATTGGGAGTATAGGAAAATATTGGGATCAGTTTAAAGCAACTGTGAATGATGCGACAAAGTTGTTCGATGTTTTCGTTCTAACAGAAATCAATGTCAACGTCGACTTTTGTCATGAATTCCAGATACCGATTTATAAGGCATTCTTTTTAACACGTACAATTGGACGAGGAGGAGGAATTGCTAGATTTGTTGAAGATATCTGGTGTGCTAAAAACTTGATGTAGAATTTCTTAGTTGCGAGTCCCTATCACTGACTGTATCGAATTCTAAGTGGTCGGTGATGTTGCTAGCATTTTACAGGCCTTTTTCAGCCAGTCTTTCGACATATTTGAACGAACTCCGAGATACGGTTCATAATTTTCAGTCTATCAATGACATTTGTCTGATAGGCGACTTTAAAATTGACACGTTTAGACCCGCCAAGTCTATTGTTTGTGATTATTTTAACCTGTTGGCACTCTTTGGTATTGAAGGTTTAATTCTTGTTTCTATTCGAGAAGAACTTTTAGAAGATCTTCTTGTGGCGTCATGCCTTCATCATATTAATGTGCGCGCCCGGATATAGTTGCAAAATCAGCAGTAATAGAGCAAAAACTTTCTGACCATTCCTTCGAGGCATGTCGATCTACTCATGCCACAACTCAATGTTAAATCACCAAAAGAGACAATAAAATAATGGAAATTATTGACCGAATTAAGTTTAATAACTTGGCTAGGGCGAACGATTGGAACATTTTGTTATCTACTGACGACTTTGACGACGTTTACAGTAGGTCAAGATATCAAATTTGTGCCTTCAGGATACAAGCAAAAAAGGTCATCACTGTGAGGAGACGTCGGAACGAACACGACTGGCTAACTGGTGACATTATGTTAGCAATTAGAGCTAAAGATGCCCTTTGGGCACGATGCCGACGTTCTCCAAAAAAATGCTTAGTTGAAAACAGAATTCCGCTATACACGAAATCGTTTAAACGGGCTAATACGTTCGGCAAAAAAGAAAAGAAAACTTTCGAGATCAACTTTTTAATGCAAGGTAAGATATACCACATACCTGGCGTTTGGTGAATCAACTACGAGGCAAGGAGATTGATCTATCAATTAATCACACACTCGAGAAAGCATTTGGTTAGGATACAACGCAACTGGTTGAGGATTTTTAGTAAGTTCTTTGCTAAATTATCCGGAGTAGTCCGTGATGATGCTCTGTTTTCAGCAGGGACTCTAGACTCAAATGTTTCTTCGGCTTTTCTTCCCCAGATGACTGAGCTTGATGTAAGAACTACGCTTTTCAGTTTTAAATCAAACAAGGCCACTGGTATAGATTTCCTCAATGAAGAAGACCTGCGGAGAAATTATGATTATATAAAATACGTGCTCCTTTATATGTTAAATAGTTTCATTTCCCGTGGAAAAATCCCGGATGTTTTGAAGAGTGTCTTAGTAAAGCCTTCGCTCAAAGGTGGAGAGCGTAAAAAACTTAACAATTACCGTCCGATTTCAACTTTTACCTTGTATAGTGCAAATTTAAGAAAATCATATTCTCAATACTATGGCGTCGTACCCAGATAGCTTTGATATTCTATCGTCTAGGCAATATGGGTTCGTCAGTGGCCGGGGGACCCAGCCACTTCTGGAAGATTTCGCTGATGAAGTGCATTTTGCTTTTGAAGGGCATAAAGTCGTGTGTGCACTTTTTGTTGGTGTGGCGAAGGCATTTGACACGATCAGCCAAAGCATTCTGCTTCAAAAAAATGCATAAAATTGGGCTCCGCGGGCCATTCCTTTCTCTGCTTCAGAACGTTTTCAGCGGCCGCGCACAAATAGTTTCTAAAAACAATAGCCCAAGCACCACAGTAAATTTAAAAGCTGGAGTCCCACAGGGATCTATTTTGTTACGTCTTCTTTTCAACGTGTTTGTCAACGATATGTCCAACCCTGCCTCCCCATTTAGACTATTCCAATACGCTGACGACACGGTGCTGCTCTCGCTCCTTCTTAATTATGCTACAGCAATGACGCTACTCCAAAAAGACACTTGCTGCTTTAGTTACCGGTGTAAAAAAATTCCTTGAGGTAAATATATCAAAAACTAAACTTGTTTACCTTTATAATCCCCTAAGAATTATAACTTTTGATCGTCCATTTTACGTGCATACGTGTGACTGTGTAGACGCCAACTGCTCCCCAGTGTCTTATGCAGGTCAGGTTAAGTGTTTAGGAATTGAGTTTGATAGTGCTTTGTCATGGAATTTTCATATGTCATATATTTGTAAAAAACTGAAAAAGTTGTCATGCTTACTCTATAATACAAGATAATTAATTCTGAATCAACCAAAACGATGATAGCTCAAGCGTTAGCGTACAGTGCTTTAAAGTATGGCAGAACAATCTTTGGGCACCGGTCTGTGAAAGGGTGCCAAAGAAGTGATTCAATTTTGAAATGAATGCTTAAGAGTATTGTCTACTCTCCATCGTCACAAACTGTAGAAGAAAAACTAACAACTTTAGGTTTGCCACTCTTCAATGCTTTATTGGTTCAGACAGTTGTAGTGAAATATTTTTGGAACGATGACTTTAAAAAAACCATATAGTGTCTAGATCACTTCGTCGGACAGAACGCTATAAAGTGCCTTCTATCACCATGAACTATGGAAAAAGAGTTCTCAATTTCTACGTGCCTTCAACCTTCAATAACCTGCCGGAAAACATGTATGAAGTGGACTCTCTAAAAAACTCAAACAAGTGCTCCTAGATTTTAATGGACCAGTATAACTATGCGTGAGTGTGTGCGCGTGTGTGTGTGTGGGGGGGGGGGGGGTTACCCGGGAGAGCGCCTTTAGAGCGCGCGACACTAGAGCGCCGACGTTAGAGCGCACGACACGAGGGCGCTGCGACAGTAGCGCGCTTGACACTAGAGCGCACGACATGAGAGCGCGCGACACGAGAGCGCACGACCAATTGAGCGCGCGACACGAGAGCGCACCCCAGTTGAGCGAACACCGAAAAATGTCTGATGTACCCGCAGCTCATGAGAGAGAACAAAATTGTGTGACGCATCGGATCGGAGATTGGTGATTGAATATGCCTTTAATAAAAAAATAATAAAACGGGTATGATTCTTTCTGCTTAATTGTTTACTGACATTGGAGAGAAAAGGGGGCAGGGGACTGGTGTGGGGCATATGGGCACCGGGAATGTCTGCAGTTGGGTTGAGCTGAGAGTCTAAGATTTCTTCATGGTGCTGCGGTGCGCCTCTCGGATATACTATTAATACTTTACTTTTGCTACATTTGGTCTATTCTTGACAGGCATTTGGTTTTTGATCCATATGGTGACTATTTAGACGTCCTCCACGTAATTTTCAAGACTATTGTGACCAGGCACGTAGCCAGAATTTTGATTGGGGGGGGGGGGGGGGGAGGCCCGCCCATGACAAAATGCTGTATGAGGATAAGGGGGAGAGGAGGCCCCAGCAAAATGGAAGATTTCGGGGAAAGGGGGGGGGCGAGGGGGCCTGGCCCACGGGTCCCCTCCCACCCCTGGCTATGTGCCTGATTGTGACGTCCATGACCGCAATGAAGAAAGCTATCAGTAAAAAACTCATCGAAGGAAAGCTCGGCGCAATTTCGTCAGGTGCACAGCTTTCCAGCCTTTTGACAGATACAGGAAAACCTCCTTTGAAAATCTGTAAATATATTTGAGAATTTTTTTCCGAAATCTTAATTCTTTCACGTGTCGGGTACGGTAACGACGCCACCTTCTGTGGTTGAAAAAACAAAACCTTAAGGCAATGCCTAGTTTGCATGTCTCAGAGATGGGTTTAGAAAAAAAAAAAAGACTTGTCTATCGCGTTGTCCGTTCTTTGCCTTCTACAGAACCGTAGCTTCTCCACCTTTGTTCTCAGAAAGTAGTTCAATCTTCTAGGGCCGAAGAAGAGTGCCTTGATTAAATATATACGAATGCCAACGATTTCAGAAATATATGAATATCGAAGAAAAAACCGCAGCAGAAACAGAAATAAAAGTTCGAACATAAAGTTTTAGACATGTATAGACACCGAACATTTACACGAGGATAGTGCCGCGGATAGTAAATTTAATGGATTGATTGAAGGATTCGTAGGTCAGCTTTATTTTGCTGAATTCCACGGCGAAAATCGCTGCCAATTTTACATAAAACACGCGATGTCCGAACGAGTGGTTGGTCGGGTCGGGCCACTCGCGCTGGACTGGTTGTGCGCTTTCCTGTCGTTCGCTCTAATGATACGCGAGCTGCTGTCGCTGCTCTCTCAAGTCCCGCGCGCTAACGTCGCTGCGCTCTCGAGTCGCGCGCTCTAACGTCGCGGCGCTCTCGAGTCGCGCGCTCTAACGTCGCTGCGCTCTCGTGTCGCGCGCTCTAACGTCGTGGCGCTCTACTGTCGGCGCTCTAATGTCGGCGCTCTTGTGTCGTGCGCTCTAGTGTTGTACAGCCGGTTTACCCAATCATTTATTGTGTCACAGTTAGTCGTTGAAACTGTGTCTATGTTTTTGCATCATATTTTATTGCATTAGAGCTTAGATACTGCACGGTGAGCTTGATAGCTGTTTGTGTGTAAGGATATTGTGGTTATGACCAGTAGGCTGCTGTCCCACAAGCGTTTACTGGCTTTGACAGACCCGTGCCTCGACTTGAAAAATTATCCCCACAAATAAATGTCTTATTATTATTATTATTATTATTGGTCACGTATATCGTGAAAAATTATCTTAAATTCATCCCAGTATTTTCTAATACTACGAATGTTAACATGTATAACAGTGAAAGAATCGGAAGAAAACGTAGAAAACGGGGCTATAAATTTGTCTGGGTTAAAAACGCAAAAATCTTCGCTAGAAAACAAGAAGGTTCGCCTCATGTACGGCTTCTTCAGCGAAGTGACCTAGACCTCATCGTGTAATCATGGCTAGTTTTTTGCAATGCCCCAATTTCCTTTCGTTTAACGGCTCGTTTTCTACGTTTTCTTCCGATTCTTTCACTGTTATACATGTTAACATTCGTAGTATTAGAAAATACTGGGATGAATTTAAGATAATTTTTCACGATATACGTGACCAAATCGACGCTATTGTCCTAACTGAAATTAATGTAAGTGCGGACTATATGTCGGAATTCAGACTACAATATTTTAAATCTTTTTTCTATACTCGCCAAAATGCTCGTGGCGGCGGAATCTGTGTTTTTATAAAAGAACCCTGGTCAGCAACTCAAACTGAGGTTTCATTCCAGCACTCGGAGTGTCTGACACTCAAGATTTCTAACTCAAACCGTACAGTATGTTTGCTTGCACTATACAGACCTCCATCGTCAAGCTGCACCAACTTCTTAAAGGAGTTAAAAGAAAATTTAGGGGAATTTTCTAATGAAACAAATTTATGTCTAGTGGGAGATATGAATATTGATACCACCAAGATCTCCAATTCACTTGTTTGTGAATATTTATCAATACTTGCTGAGAATGGCATAACATCTACAATTGAATCTCCAACCAGAGAAGAAGTATTAAATGGGAAACTTGTATCTTCATGCCTTGACCACATTGATGTTCGAGCCTCCGACGCTTCCATCCATTCCGCAGTAATTTTGCAAAAGATTGCTGATCATTACTTTGTGGCCTGCAAATGTGTTTTCATTTCTACTGCAGTTCATCAAATTGAAGGAATTTGTCGGCTTGAGAGGATTGACTGGTGCAGTCTTGATAGGCTTATTAAAGAATACGACTGGGAAAGATTCTTATCCTCCGTTGACAGCATTAATATGTACTCTTCTTTTATAACCATCCTTGAAAATTTCCGAAACTTATCGAAAACGGTGGTGTTCGTCAAGAAACGAAGACCCACGTTGCCCTGGCTCACCCCAGATATTCTTGAAGCTATAACTGACAAAGAAAAACTGTGGAAGAAGTTTCGGCGGTCCCCCAACAATGTCTCTCTCGAAATAGACTGTAAGATGCAAAGAAATCGAGTCAATGCCCTCATTCGGTCAGCGAAGCGAACGTATTTTGCTAAAAAGATATCGGATGCACGCTCGGACCCTCGAAAAACTTGGACTATCGTCAATGAGCTTCGTGGCTATGTAAAAAAGAATGTAACTGAAGCATTACGGAAACATTTTGGGACTGATATGGTGACTACTGTAAACGCGTTTAATAATTTTTTTGCTAATTCTGTTACTGTGCCGCTTGATAGTGTGGACGATTTGACACCTGGAATTCCGTTTCACCCTGAGTCTGCTTTCCTTCCTGCTCTGACAGAAACTGAGTTGCGCTCGTACCTGTTTGGATTCAAGCGATTCAGGTCGGCGGGTGTAGACGGCCTTACAGTTCGAGACTTGTGTCGGAACTATGAGTCTTTAAAGAGCGTGCTCCTTGTTCTTGTAAATTATATTATAGAAACTGGTAATGTGCCTGATGACTTAAAACAAGCCTTAGTTGTACCTCTTTTCAAAGGTGGCGCACAAAACAAAGTGTCGTCCTACAGGCCAATCTCAATACTATCTTGCATTTCACAGATATTAGAAAAACATATTTTCGTTGTCATGTCCGGCTTTCTCGATAAATACAATATAATCTCGCCAAGTCAATATGGTTTTGTCGCTGGTCGTAGTACCACTAATCTGCTTGAGAAATTCTCAGATATCGTGCACTCTTCCTTCGACAAGAACATGTATGTGTGTGCCCTCTTCGTTGATATAGCCAAAGCGTTCGACACCGTGAACCACAACATCCTCTTAGACAAGCTCTATAGAATTGGCTTTCGGGGACCATTTCATACATTGATCAAGAGCTTTCTTTCCAATCGTACGCAGGTTGTTTCAGTAGACAATGTCCGCAGCTCTCAGGTTTTCCTCACTTCCGGAGTTCCGCAGGGCTCCATTCTGTCTCCTTTACTATTCAACCTCTACGTAAATGATATTTCTGCGGTAACGACAAATGCAACGATTTTTCAATATGCGGACGACACCGTTTTGTTTTCCCGACACCTAGTCTACCAGCGTGCGATGGAAATGCTTCAGGTAGATGCAACTAAAATAATTGACTGGTTTTCGGCAAACAAGCTACGTGTAAATGCTTCAAAAACGAAACTGATCTGCTTCCGTAGTCCTTTAAAAAATGTAAGTTTGACTTTTCCACTATTCCTTCACAACTCCAGTTGTCCATGTTTTAATTGTAGACCTGTCGAATATGTTAGTTCAGTAAAGTACTTAGGTCTTCACTTTGATTGTGATCTTGCATGGAACAGTCACATGTCTCACTTATGTCAACGGTTGAGGAGTGTGTCGTGCATGATGTACCACATTAAAGGTTTTATACCATTGTCAGTGAGAAGGAACATAATGCACGCCTTAGCTTATAGCATACTAAGGTACGGCATAACTATCTTTTTCAATTGTTCACAATCCTGGCATTTAAGAATCGACCGAGTTTTAAAAGGAATTCTAAAAAGTGTCGCATACAACAGCGACTTTTCATCCAACGCCAACCTCTTCGCTTCACTTGAGTTGCCATCTTTTTACTCGCTCTTTCTTCAAACTGTCATCTGGCGGCATTTCTGGGAAAGTGATTTCAAACTCGAGTCTAGTCCATCTCGCGAACTCAGATCAGTTCCACGTTTCCTCACTCCGAGGGTGAGAACCCACTATGGTGAAAGTCTGCGCACATTTTATGTGCCTAAAATATTTAATGATCTTCCAGAATCTCTGCTTTCCATTAACTCAAACAAAACGTTGAAAAAAAGTCTGAGAAGCATGTTCTCTGATGTGATGAAACAGTGACATCTATCTTCTTATTTTTTCCACCTTAGTTTTATGAGGTAATCTTTTCAGTTCACTTTGTTTTTTACACGTTTTGAGCAATCATTGGACACGTGATTGAAAAAAATATTTTGTATCTTACTAGGAACATTTTTTTTTCTTTTTTTCTTGATGAAAATTTAGAAAAGCATGAAGAGCTTTTTTTGAAAACTATCTTGTAAGTAATTTTAAGAGTAACTGTGACTGCGAATATAATTTATCTTTTTCCTTTTGAAAGTATAAAAAGCTTCTTTTTTTCCTTAAGAAAAAGAAATCTGCAAAAATGCGTGCGCGTCTTTTTTTTTTTTTTTTTAGGCAGTAAGTTGGTTTTTGGCAGTTTGCTTCTGCTTTCGATACGACTACGGTCTTTATTGTATTCTCGAGCTACTGTGCATGTGCGTATATGTGCGATACTTTTCTGATGAGACTACGTGTTTTCCCGCTCTTTTTCAAGACCGACAGAAATGTGAACTTGAGCGCCGAGCTGAAGCTATCATCGGTGTGTGATTCGTGTTTGTGCGTGTGTGTGTGTGAGTGTGTGTACGTGACAATGGGAACATTTTTAATATGCTTGCTGCTGCTGCTGGGTCTAGTCCCACAAGCCCTTGA
This sequence comes from Ixodes ricinus, assembly GCA_037355805.1. Lineage (NCBI taxonomy): Eukaryota > Metazoa > Arthropoda > Arachnida > Ixodida > Ixodidae > Ixodes > Ixodes ricinus. The sequence continues at coordinate 1,308 of JAZHYW010059202.1, read as the reverse complement.
GGCTTTGACAAGACCTGGAACTTTATCCTGACTTTAAGAATTAGTTATTAAAGATTATTATTATTATTATTATTATTATTATTATTATTCATGTATTTTTTCATGTATTTTCAGTTCAAGTATTTTTTTTGTGTGTGACTTTTTCTTTACCTTTGTACCTAAGCAGACACATATGTTCTTTTTTTAGGTGTCATCACACAAGCCTTTATTGGCTTTGATGTACCCGTATTCACACTCCTATTTCTCTCGTCTGAATGGGTCAATAAATTTATTATTATTATTAATATTATTATTATTATTATTATTGTTATTATTAACCTTGATTTGAAGCCTTGATTTGAAGCCTTGATTTGAAGAAATATCTACACAAATAAATATATTATTATTATTATTATTATTATTATTATTATTATTATTATTATTATTATTATTATTATTATTATTATTATTATTATTATTATTATTATATAGGCAGACGACGACGACGATCGGGAGAGCACATTCCATCGGTGAGCTCTGCTATTTTTTCTTGTAAATATTGCTATATGGGTTTATTCTGCCTACGCCCAGCCCTACGACAGCTCTAAAGGATCCCTCGTCCGTAATTGATAGCATCTTGCGTCGACTAACGTACCGCTGAGCCTGAGTGCGATTGCTGACCCGACCGACCAGACTGGGCCTAACACTGTCTCTCACCAAGTACAAGGCTCCCGTCATGTCCCTAACCTGCGACGCTTGCGTAAAAGCCATTCTGCCCGACGGACGTCACATGACGTGTTCATCTTGTGGGCATAACCTGCACCTAGGAAAATCCTGCTCCGGTATCGCGGAGTCCACGTTTGCTGCCATGAACACCGAGAAGAAGATAAAGTGGACATGCAAAATCTGCCGCACTAAGGGTGCTCGCTCCGGTGAGGAAGCAGTCGACGTGAACTCCGAAGTGAGGTCATTAGATGATCCCGGCCTGCTCGGCGCTCAAATTCAACTGATGAATCGGAAGCTAGACTCCCTCCTTTCCCTCAAGGTCAGCGTTGATTCACTCCTTGAGCTGCCCGCGAAAGTGACCGAACTTCTGCTTCTCAAGCCAGCCATAGAACTGCTGAAAACCACCGTTGAAGAAGTGCAGATTTCGATCACGGCATTAGGCAAAAAGTATGAGGACCTTTTAGGCATGACTACTTCCCATGCAGAAGAAATGAAGGATCTGAGGATGGAGATGGGAACGATGAAAGCTACGGTCTCTGAACAGGAGCAAGTTATTCAGCGCTTAAAAAGTGAAATCAACGAGGAACACACTCACCTTCAAAA
>JAZHYW010059201.1:17500-21550 GCA_037355805.1 Ixodes ricinus | reverse complement strand
TGATTTTTCTATAAAGGGATCTAGAAGGTAGTTTTAAAAGCGCAAAGGATTAAGAAGAGAAGAAGGGCAATAGCCAGTACCCTTTCCAACAGCCATGTGTCACATATTTTTCGATATGTTGATGATTACCTCGTTCTCCTTCAACATCGCCCAGATGAAAATGAGACGCAAATATTCAACATCATCCGAACTAGCTTTTTAGACAATGGCCAGGGTCTCAAGTTCACCCAAGAGTCACCAGTGAACTCCATGCTCCAATTTTTAGATCTAAGAGTGGTGTTCTCTGACAACCACGCCTGCTGGATGTATTCTCCTCGATCGAAGAAAGGTCTTTTACAGTATGATTCGGCTCATTCCAAAATTATTAAAAGAGGAATTGTCAAAAAAATGCCTGAACACAGCTCTTAAAAAATCTTGCATACACTCCAGTGGGGGAAAGCTTCGATGCTCAAGTACAAAGACTGAAAGCGTCGGGATATCCGAGTTCGATAATATATGACGTCGCCGAAACCTTGATGACCTCAAATAAAAAACGTGACACTGAAAAACAGAAGAAACACCGACCGACTGTTCTGCCATATATACACCGCTTGTCCCACAACTCGAAGAGAACAGCCGCGAAGTTTCAAGTCCAAGTCGTGCTTTCAGCTCCGGGCAAACTAAAAAGACTCTGCCCTAAGATCAATCGCCAACAGCATCAAAAGGCGGAGTGCAGTGTAAAACATCGACTCAAGTATGTAGAATGTCAAAGTGGAGTGGTATATAAAATACCATTTACTTGCGGCAAAGTATATGTAGGTCAGTCGGGGCGATGTATCAATACGAGACTAAGAGAACATGCCCAAACATTAAAATCAGCACCATCGGGACATCTTGCGCTGCATGTCAGAGACTGCAAATGCTCACCAACATTCAACCACACCAAAGTTCTGAAGCGGTTCCGTGACAAAAACATTCGAGAACTGTACGAGGCACAAGTCATCCACACCAGTGGTGACAAGTGTATAAGTGCACCGTCAGTGAACCTTATACAAAAAGAACTTCAGTTCCTACGGTGTTTCCCCTGAAGACTTGAAACACAAAAAGACCTTCAGTTCTAGCGGTGTTTTACCTGAAAACTTTTTAGGCGTTTGCTCTGCATATTTTTCTTCTTCCTTCCTTTTTCTTCTATTTATTTTTCTTTATTTCTTTATCTTTTTGTTTTATAGAGTTTTTTACGTGACAAGTATTTTGCTTTTAGCTGAAGTTAAAATAATTTTTATTTCAATTTCTAAAACTAGACATGTACATTGTAGCAGCAGTGACTTTAATCTTTCTTTTTCTCCTTTTTCACTTCTACCTTCTTCGTTCTCTAGATGCTCTATTAAATTTGACAGTTGTAAGTAAGCGCTCTGTCCTGTCCCCTCCTTCTCTTCTCTCAATCCTTTGGGCTTTTTAAAACTACCTTCTAGATGTTCAACCAACTAGCCCCCCAGTTAATTCTGATGCAATTTCTATAAAGGGATTCGCTAAAACGGCGTTCGCTAAAACGGGCTTCTCTAGACCGCATGCCTCCGGTTCTTTCCCCCCTCGTCACCTACACACAAGTGCGCTCGCTCGTCGTGTGTGCGAGCGCGCCTTTTCAACGCCTTCAGGTAGCAATGCATAGTGCCTCTATTTTCTACGTCACCAGCAGGAGGCCTGCACGGGCCACACATTGGACACGAGTTCTGCGATCAGTGTTCTGCTAATATTCGTGTTCATTCTGTGAGAACACGAGCTCCAGACGATGGCTAACGTTACACGAATTCCAGTGTAAAAAAAAAAAAGAGTTAATTTTATTTTGAAGTTTAAAAAGAAAAAAAAAGGCGTTGATCTTTTCGAATTTTTTGAACCGATATGAAGATACCCGCTGTTTGAACGTCAACGTCAAGTGCACCAAAGCCATTACAATATACGTTACTTCGTTTAACAAAACTTCAATGTCTGTAGGCGCTTAGAGTCACGGGCAGCTCAGCAAACGCCGGGATAGAGTGTCGAACATCTTATGATCGCCCAGCAGCCTATGAGTTGCTACGTTAAACAAAAAGAAAAAAAACAAAAACACGATGCGATGCAAGAAGGGTGCTCCTAATAAGTCACCACGGTCCGGATTTCTTAAGCGGCCAGTGACCTAAAGTACCGTGTGCTTTGTGTCAAAGGGCTACCGAAAAACGACACGGGGAGGAGATCCCTGCTAAGGGCGTCCGTTTGACCCCGGAAGACGTCGTCCTTTCTCCGGTGCCCTTGAACGTTGACCCCACACACTTCCCTTGACACCGTTCGGAAGGAGCTGGGAAAAAGAAAAAGCTCTTCGGTTGGGAAAGGACCGATCCTTTTTTCCCTACGGAACCCAAACACTTGCCGGCTCCCGTCGTCTTGTATGCCACTACTACGGGCCAAGACGCGGGGAATCGGGAAACGAGAAGAGACGCGCACCAAGTAAAAGAAAAAAAGAAAAAAAAGAAGAGAGAAAGGTAGCGGGGGAATGCCGGGGGATGCAACTTTTGCTTTCTTGCTTCCCCAGGGAACGCTGCCTGTTCACTGGCCCCACCCAGGGTTGTTGCTGTCGCCCGGGGTCGGAAAGGATGCCGATGAAAACGGACAAACGAGAGAATAAACAAGAAATGGGAATTGGGGTCGGAAGTGAAGGAGACGGAGATACCGCTTGTTGTTGCCGTCTTTCTTCCTCCCCTCCTTCCCTGGTTTCACTTCCTTCGTGTTTTTTTCCCCCTTCTTCCGTATGACAGGAAATATTTATTTGTTGTTTCTTTATGCTTCCTGGCTTCCCCGCCTTCGCGACTGGGAAGAAAGAAAAATGAGAGTTTGATGGCCGTTTTTACGACTCGGAGATGGAGCAAAATGAGTCGGTGTTTTTGTTTGTTGGACTCCTTTGGGTTTGGCCCCGGATTGTGTTTCCCCGGTTTTCCGGAGTTGTTATTCCGGTCGAGGAGGCGGAGGGACACGCCGGTTCCCTTCCAACTGGGGCAAGCAGGAAAATCATTTTTTTTTCCTTCCCAGTTCCTTAACAGAGATATTAATATTTTTCAAATATCTTTTCGCGTTATTTATGTTTTGTTGGCACTCAGTATACATTAATAATTACATGTGGAACACGATATTAATTAAACTGCTGTGCCATCGACGGCCATTTGGACTTTCGTACCGTTTTCATTCTGAAATAAGTCGAGAGGTTTCAAAGAATATAGCCCCCACATATCTACTTTCCTGCATTGCCCGTGGGTATCAGCCGCTTCGACTCTACAAAAGGTGACTAATAAATTGAGGGCAAGGAATATATTCAGATTCCGAACAAAGACATGCTCTTAGTTCGAGTGCACGATGCCCATGGGCTGGTTAAATCAACGCATATTACATTCTTTAGACTGAAATGGGTGACTCTAGTCAAGAGTGCCACGACGTTTTAGGGTTAGCTTCTTCCCCAATAGAATTCGAACGATTGACGATACTCCTACTAGCCCCAAAACGCTTTTTTGTTTCGTTTTGTCAAGCAGGGTGATTCTCTGATTCAAACATGCTCCGTGCTTGGCTCGCCTGCGAGGTCTCTTTATGTGTAAATCGTCGTGACTATAGTCGGTGACAGGTCAAGAACGAAGTGAAGCTCCTCCCTCCCCTTTCCACCTCAGCTGGAGCAAACGGTCGAGAGGAGGTCGCCTCCTCTCCAGCGTTCGCACCACTAAAGTGGAAAGAGGTGGGAGGAGCTTCCACTTCGTTCTTGACCTGTCACCGACTATAGTTCTCTTCTTGCTCAGCAAACACCAGTTGGAATAAGGAAGCCCGTGCACTCAGCAGTTTTACGTCACCACAGTTAGATCGAGCGCAGACACAGATTGGACAAGGATGCGGCCTCAGCGTTCGGCTGGACCTCCAGTCCAGTCAATACACTGAAGGACGCTCAGCGTGGGACTCGGGCCCAATTGCCGAGTTGCCGCGCCATCAAAGAAGAAGAGAGAGACAGAGAGAGTGAGAACAAGTTTTATTTGAAACAACTCCTAGTTCAAGTCGTCGTCC